>BLSH010193835.1:95434-114554 GCA_018402905.1 Glandirana rugosa
TGCTCGCTCCCAACATCGGGAGGCGGAGCGTGGTCCGTTACATTCGGAAGGTCCAAGCCACTATTTAGAACGCTCTCCACGACTTTGTTAAAAGCTCGCAAGTGCACCTCTCGCAAGATTTATCACCGAACCTGGAAGGCTTACATTGCCTGGTGCGAGGCGGAGGGCTACAACCCTCGCTCGTTCGTAGTTCCCCGGGTACTGACCTTTCTTCAGCAGGGTCTGAATAAGCAGTTGGCTTTGAGTACTCTTAAGGGCCAGATCTCGGCCTTAGCCATACTCTTTCAGAGACCTTTGGCTTCGCATTCTCTGATTCGTACCTTTGTACAAGGTGTGCGGCATGTGGCGCCTCGGGTGAGATCCCCGATGGCTCCGTGGGATCTGAATTTGGTGCTTTCGGTTCTTCAGAAACCACCTTATGAAAAGATCAGGGAGATCCCCTTACAACTTCTGTCGCAGAAGGTGGCCTTCTTGGTTGCCATCACTTCTGCCAGACGAGTGTCGGAATTGGCTGCCCTATCGTGCAAGTCTCCTTATTTGGTGATGCATAAGGATAAGGCGGTCTTGCGACCCCTTCCTTCTTTTCTTCCGAAGGTAGTCTCTTCTTTTCATATCAATGAAGATATTGTTCTACCTTCATTGTGCCCTCGTCCAGCGCACCCCAAGGAGTTTGAAGTGCATACCTTGGACATAGTAAGGGCCTTACGAGTGTATTTGGCTGCTACAGCTTCCTTTCGTAAAGCTGACGCCTTGTTTGTTTTGCCAGAAGGGCCGCGCAAAGGTCTGGCGGCTTCTTCGGCTACTATTTCTCGGTGGATTAGAAAAACCGTGACCCATGCGTATTCTGTTCGGGGCAAGATTTCCCCTTTTCCGGTCACGGCTCATTCTACCCGGGCGGTTAGTGCTTCCTGGGCTTTCAGACACCAGGCCTCGGTGTCACAGGTGTGCAAAGCGGCCACTTGGGCCTCGGTTCACACTTTTACGAAGTTTTATAAAGTTGATGTGTTCGCATCTTCGGATGCTGCTTTTGGCCGCCAAGTTCTGCAGGCGGCAGTGTAGGCGCGTCTGGCGCCTCCTCAGAGGTTCAGTTGGGTACAGTTGTTTGCGTTTACCCACCCCTCTTTTTTTTACACAGCTTGGGGACGTCCCCACAAAGTCATGAAGAAGCTGCGTCTGTCAGTGAATGTAGGAGAAAAAGGGATTTTATTAAAACTTACCGTAAAATCCTTTTCTCCGAGTTCACTGACAGACGCAGCACCCACCCCTCTGGGCTCTGTTTTGGTACGGCTTGTGTACGAACTGGAGAGCTTTTCTGTGAGGGGGGTTTATTGTAGGAAGAGAGGACGGCCCCCAGGGGAGGGGCCAGCTGATTCTTTTCCCTGCCTAGTTAACTCCTGGTAGGACGAATATAAAACCCCACAAAGTCATGAAGAAGCTGCGTCTGTCAGTGAACTCGGAGAAAAGGATTTTACGGTAAGTTTTAATAAAATCCCTTTTTTATTAAGAACTTACCGTAAAATCCTTTTCTCTGAGTTCATTGACAGACGCAGCACCCACCCCTCTGTGTTGCGTTTGTACGGCTTGATACGAACTGATATGCTATGCAGAGTTGGGGGGTTATATGCTGAGTGAGGACGGCCCCCTGGGAGGGGCCTGCCTCCTTTTTTTCTTTTTGCCTACTAGTCTACTAGTAGGATGTGCATAAACCCCATGTGTCATGAATAGAGGCTGCGTCTGTCAATGAACTCAGAGAAAAGGATTTTACGGTAAGTTCTTAATAAAATCCTATTTTTTCATGGCGTTCTTCTTAAAGTTCACTTTTGCACGAAAAATAAAAAGGTGAACTAACACCATATACCTTCACCACCCCCACTGATCCCTGCTGTACATACCTCCATTGGCGATGAGCTTACACTACCCACACAGCCTAGGATTTTAAATCCTAGCTCTTTCATCTCTTTCCTTAGGGCTTTTGGAATGAATCGGAACAATTCTGATTGATCAAAGCGGTCATATGCCGGCACTGACCAATCAGAATCACTGATCTGTCCTAGAAACCCTGCAGAAAGAAGTTGAAAAGGAGCCGGTATTTTAAATCCCCTAACCTCTACACCAGCAGTGTAGGATGGAACAACATTTTACCTATCTCTTTTGGTAAATAGGGGCAAGCTAGCTATTTAATCAGCCATGACACTACAAATTACAACCACAACATGTAAGACACGCAAATGACACAGGGAAAAGAACTACACAAATACCTAGTGTGGGCGATTAGCTCCAAGTGAAGAGTTTTGAAACAGGTAATCCAGCCATATGCAAGGTTAAGGGCTTCCTGCCCATGTTTATTTGGTCAGCAAATGAGGATAAGCCACACTGGCTTCCCTCGCAGGGGTAGAAAACAGTCCCAAATTAAAAGTCCATTGAACAAATATAAGCCTCCTGGCTAACAGACCTCATGGGGTCTGCTTAAGACTTTTTATGCATGTTTACGCATAGCCTGCCCCTCTCTCAGCACCAACACTCATTAAACCCAGGTAAAACAAAATTATACCTTAGGTGGTGAGCAAGGTGTGACCAGTGCTTAACCCCTTGCTGCCTACGGACCTCTCACTGCCACATTTACTTTAAGAATATCAAGATTCTATGTAGCAGATATACTCCATGAATAACAGACGGGGGCTGTTTGTCACACTAGGTATAGACCAAAAAAAAATAATTTAAAAGTAGAGATGCACCGAAATTTCGGCCGCCGAAACGTTTTTTGGCGAAAATGGTGTTTTCAGCATGCGACCGATAAAAGAAAATGGGTGCCGATAATAGCACCAAAAATGCACCACAATTTTATCGCTAATTGTTGGCGATTTTACCATGATTTACTGCGCATGTGGTGTGTTTTCTTTTTCGTTCGTTGACGGGCACAGCATCTTCATGGACTACGTGGGTTATACTGCCCTCTTCAGGAGTGACTAGGCAGAACAGGCAGTTCTAACAGAAAAAAGAACAACAGACAGACACAGCCCCTCCCAGGGGGCAGTCCCCTCTGGCAGATAACCCTCCACCCTGCTCTGCTAGCTCAGTTTTATTTTTTCTGCCTAGTGCAAGGAGTAGACCTAGGCTCCCTGTTGGGATCTGTGGTACCTCTCTTGGTCCACTTCGGCTGTCCTTGAGGACAGATGAAGACTGCAATCAAGCAGCCGTTCTGGGTGACAGGCTGGGTTTTAGATCCAGGCAGTCTCCCCAGCCAGCCATCGAGCACGTGCAGACCTTAGCTCTGCACTGGGTCAGCCGCGACAGGCCCTGAACCGGATGGTGTGTTGCTGCAGGTTAAGACGTCCCGCCGGTGCACGTATGACCGGGCTCCTGGGTCCGTGTCCCTGTGCACCCATGGCTGACAGCTCCCCCCGGCCTGCCGGGTGGCATACCCGCTCTGTCCGACTAGATGGGTAAGTATGCTCCCCCTCTCCTTCTAGGATCTGGGGGGGAGCATGCGGGTTCCCCCCTGGTGTGTTAGGCTGGCGGGTGGTCCCTCCTTCGCTCCACCCCCCTCCCTCCGCTTCTGCGCTGTCGCTGCTCAGCGTTTTGGGGTAGGGGGGTGCCTGGTCACCTGGGCCTCAGTTAGGTGGCGGGTTACCAGGGTGGATGACGCAATGGCAGCCGTTGCGGGTGCTTCCCCACCAGACCTCTCCTTGATTGCAGCCAGCGCTTCAGGCACTCCGATCCCCATGGACGCTCTGTCGGTGGTCCTGGAGATGTTTGTCTCCTGGGTAGAGTTGATGTGGGAACACAGGGCGGCAAGAAAGCGCCCCCCCCCCCCCTTCCTCCGGTGAGGACTCGGACCTGAAGGAGGCTCCACCGAGAGGGGGGGGGGCCCCCCTTGAGCTGTCGGATGGCGAGGTCCCAGACGCTCACTATAGTTAGGACGAGTCTGCGGCGGCCACTGCTGTGATCCTGGACCTGAAGGCCCTCAACCGCTTCGTACGTGTTCAAAGATTTTGGGTGGAATCTGTCCGCTCTGTGGTAGCGGCCCTGCACCAGGGTGATTTCCTGGCTTCCCTCGACATCAAAGATGCGTACCTGCATGTTCCCATATGCACCTGCGCTTCCTGCTATTTGCGGTTGGGGAGCTTCACTGCCAGTTCGTGGCTCTCCCTTTTGGCCTCTTTGTCTTGGTTTTTCACCAAGCTGCTGGCCCTGGTTCTGGCTCTGCTGAGGCAGAGAGGCAATGCGGTGGTGGCATATCTGGACCACTTACTCTTGCGTGCGGAGTCAGCTCCAGCTCTCAGGGACAAGGTGACGATCGCCTTGCACATTCTGGAAGAGTTTGGCTGGATGATCAATGGCCTGAAGTCGGTGCTCACTCCGTCTCACTGCTTGGAGTATCTGGGTCTGATCCTGGATGCAGTCCAGGCAAAGGTTTTCATCCCACCATCCAAGCGACAGCCGCTTCAGTATGCCGTTCGGTCTCTGCTGTCCCAGAAATGGTCCTCCCCTATGCTTTTGCATGCGGGTCCTGGGCCTCATGGTGTCCACTTTCGAGGCGGTCCCTTACGCTCAGTACCACACCCGCGCTCTGCAGCGGGAGATTCTTCTGAAGTGGGACAAGTCCCCCTCATCCCTGGATCGGTTGATCAGGGTGGACCACCGGGTAAGGACTTTGCTGCTTTGGTGGATGCGGGACTCGGCCCTGCGGTTGGGGAAGTCATTCCTCCCCATCTTGCATCCTGCTTTACCTTCTCTGGCTTTAACGGCCTGGCCATTGAATCCCCGGTGTTGAGGGATCGACGTGTCTCAGACTCAGTGATCCCCACCATGCTTAAGCACGTAAGGCCACTTCCAGAAAGATTTATCTCCGCACCTGGAGGGCTTATATCGCCTGGTGCGAGAATGGGTGGTGGAATACCCGATCTTTTTCGGTATCTCGGGTTCTGGCTTTTCTGCAGAGGGGGTCTTGACCAGAAGCTGGTGTTAAGTATGATCAAGGGCATCATGGGGCCTCAGTTTGGTCTTCTCAGTACTTCGGATGCCACCCTTTAAGAATATCGGGGAGATATCCCTGCTATTGCTTTTGCAAAAGGTGGCTTTCCTGGTAGCTGACACCAACTCGGCTGGTCTCTCCTGTAGGTCTCAATATCTGGTCCTACACAAGGATAAGGCGTTTTTTTTTTTTTTTTTTTTTTTTTTTTTTTTTTTTTTTTTAGCTCCTCCAAATGAAACGGATGATTTTTTCCAAGCTTTCGCTATGGTGATTTTCGCTCCCAACAGTATAAAGTGGGAAAGCTTATATGTGGCTTTAGAGAGGCCTTCGGGCCTGTGGTTAAGTAAGGCTACTTCGGGGGTCTGCGGGATAGGGTTCTCCAAAACCCTTCTTAGCATAGAGAAGATTTTGTTCCAGAACCCCCTGATCCTAGGGCATTCCCACCAGGTATGGTAGAAAGACCCCAGGATATGACACCCTCTAAAACAGAGGGGTGAGGAGTTAGGGAACATGGATGAGAGACGAGAGGGTACCAGGTACCAGCGAGTAATCGCCTTAACACTGGCTTCCACCAGGGCCAAATTCACTATTCCCTTGAATGCCCTTATAAAGTGGGAGAACCACGTTTCGGCATCCCATCCCTGATCCAAGTCCCCCTCCCACTTCCTGGCATAGGAGGGCAACCCAGGAACGTCTATCAAAGAGGCATATATAATTGAGATACCCCTTCTTGGAGAAGAGATATCAGAGCACCGAATCTCGTAAGGGGAGGCCCCATTGGAAGAAGGGTTGACCTTACAGGAGTGGGCTAAGAAGTGATGGATCTGGTTGAATCTAAAGGTCTCAGAAGGGGACATATCTAATTTGCTCTGGCAATACTTGAGGGAAATGGGTTCCGATGCGGTAAGAAAGTGTCTTATTCTGAAGAAGCCTTTGTTCGTCCACCAGCGGAAGACATGGATATCCTGACCCGGAGGGAAACGGGGATTATTAAAGATATGTTGTAATGGCCGGACTGTAGAGGCCAGCTTTGTGGTGTTAAATAGGTGGTCGCAGAGGGCCAGGGAGTTCGAAAGGGTAGGGCTTAAAATAGCAGGTCTGATCTTGGGGGAGGCCCAAATCAGATAATCTAATGTATTGAGGGGGACTGCTTGTCTTTTTATCTCCACCCAGTCAGGACTGTTGGACCTGGCATAAATAATTGAGAATTGGGCTAATCGTGCAGCTTGATAGTAGCGCCAAAGATTTGGGAGGCCAAGGCCTCCCTGAGTCCGACGTCTCCAAAGGGTCTCAGCTGGGCATCTATAGCCTTTTTTTCCCCAAATATATTTTGTGATCAGAGCCTGGATTTTAAGAATTTGAGACTTTATAACAGGGATGGGTAGTGCCCTAAAATAATAAAGAATTCTTGGGAAGAGGGTCATCTTAACTGTATTAATCCTACCCAGCCAGGAAATGCCTAGTTTCCACCAGTTGTTTAACTCAGCCCTAATTCGTCTAAACAGCGGGGGATAGTTGAGGGGGTAGAGTCGATCATAACTAGCCGCCAACTGCACCCCCAGATATGGAATCTGAAGAGGCGACCACTGGAAGGGGAACTGATCCCTGATCTGAAGCATCACATTCTCAGGGACATTTATATTAAGAGCCACTGATTTAGACATATTGACCCTTAGACCCGAAGCGGAACCAAAGGTCTCTAGGAGCTTGATTAAATGTGGGACTGAGATGAGGGGAGAAGATAGGAACAGGAGCAGGTCGTCTGCAAAGAGGGCGCATTTGTGGGTTCGAGAGCCGCAGTTTACTCCCTTAATGTTAGCGTGATCCCTAACCGAGATAGCCAAAGGTTCAATAGCCATCGCAAATATCAGTGGGGAAAGAGGGCAACCTTGCCTAGTGCCCCTATGGATAGTGAACTGCTGAGAATGAAAATTTTGCAATTTTATAGAGGCGGAGGGGTTGGAGTATAGGGCTTTAAGGGTTTGTAAGAATCTCGGACCGAAACCCCATCTACCCAGGACCTCAAATGGATGTGGCCATTCAACCGTGTCGAAGGCCTTCTGGAGATGGACCAACAGAACAAAGCCTTCCTGTGATGGACCTCCATCCCAACCTGAACCAAGAATCGAGATAATGTCAATGGCCCTACGGATCTGATCTGGGCCCTGTCTATCGGGTATGAAGCCTACTTGATCTTTATGTATATATTCCCCAATAAAGGCTGAAATTCTAGTGGCCAGTATTTTTGTTAATTTTGAGGTCATTATTGATCAGTGAGATGGGCCTGTAGTTGCTAACCTCAGACTGGTCTTTCCCAGGTTTCGGGATGACCGATATATGTTGGCCGAGTTAAGGTCTTCATTGAGAGTCATACCCTTTTGGAGTGAGTTGAAAAAGTTAGCTAGATGTTCGGGCCAATTTGGAGCCAAATTGCTTATAATAGCCTGTCGAAAGGCCATCAGGGCCTGGGGCCGAATCCTTCTTAAGATGCTTAATAACGTCAAGAATCTCCGACTCCGTACAAGGAGCCTCAAGTGAGAGCCTATGGTCTTCGGACAGGGCCGGGATGGGAATGTTGTCAAGGAAGGCAGAGGCTGGAATTGAGGAGGTCGAAATCTCTGATTTGTAAAGTTCGGAGTAAAAGTCTTGAAAAGTGGACATAATTTTGTGAGGATTTTGGGTGAGGGAGCCCGAGAGATCTTTAACCTTGGGAAAAGTGAAGGACCTGACTTTCGGAGATGGTTTAGAGGCTAACTTTGGCCCTATATGGTCATTGCGTATTGGACCTGTTTTTCCGCCTGAGTAGTAAGTGCCAGGTTGAAGGACGCCCTACCTGCCTCTAGCTTCGCGCGAGATTGGGGGGGGGGGGGGGGTTTGTGCTCCTTAGCTAGTTTCTGAAAGTCTTTGTTCTAGCTTAGCTATATGAAGCTTCTTCTCTTTTTTAAGTTTAGCTGTAAGTTGAATTATCCTACCCCTTATGACTGCTTTGTGAGCAGCCCAGAGCGTCACAGGGAAAACCCCTGGGCCTGAGTTTAACCTAAAATATTTCTCAAGGTCCTTCTGGAGTAAGCTACAGTTTTTTTCTTAGTCTCCATTGGGGCCTAATCCCCGCATTCCCTGAGTGTCTGAGGTGTAAAATTACCATAGAATGATCTGAGAGCGGGGAGTCCCTAATGAATGCTTTGGCAACCTGAGGAATGGAGGCGGCTCCTAAAAAAAAATACGGTCTATTCTGGCCAGGGATTTATGAGGGGCTGAGTAATGTGTAAAGTTTCTCGTGTTGGGGTTACATTCCCTGCAAACATCGACCAAGCCCAGGGAGTTAAGGAGTTTGGCGAGCTTGAAACTCCTTATAGGAGGCTGTAGGAGGCGAGAGCGAATTGGCCTAGATTTGTCCAACATGTGATCCAGGGCGGTATTGGAGTCCCTGCCCAGGATCACAGTCTCTTCCAAGTGAGATGATAGGGAGCCTATCATGGATCGGAAAAACTGTGTTTGGCCCGTATTAGGGGCATAGTAGGAGACTAAAGAGAAAGGGCGACCCCTGATGTCCCCCACCAGGAGGATAAATCGTCCCTCTGGATCCCTTATTTCCTGACGTAAGTGGAACCCCACCCCTTTTGCAAAGAATATACCAACCCCTCTGGTCTTGTCTGGCGCATTGGCCAGGTAGAATTGAGGATAACCTGCATGAAGAAAACTTGGAGTAAACTGAGAAGGTAAGTGGGTTTCTTGAACAAAAAGGACCTCCAAGTGCTGCGAATGGGCTGCTTGGAAGTACTTTCTTCGTTTTTAAGGGAGAATTTAAGCCCTGTGCGTTGTGAGAGGCCATTTTTAACAATCCTGATTGGACAACGGAAGCGAACATGATGACACTTAAAGGGAAACACTCACTGCAAAATAAAGTAACTTACCGGTCCTCGAGAGCCTTGAAAAAGCTGTTTTGCCTCTGCTAACCTGTGAGAGCTTGTTCGTACCTAACCCCTCGGGCAAAGCCACCCCGGTGCCTGAGGAGAAAAATTTGAGAGAGGAGGACAGCAAAAAAGAACATCCAAACAATAAGAGAAAAAGGAGAAGAGGGGGGCGACTGGTTGAATACAACCAGCCCCCTCCTCCTTCGGAGGATGAGAGCCAGAAAACCGACTCCCACAGCCCGAAACTGGAATAAACACAACTGCCTAAACTGGCAGTTACACGTCTGCCTCTGCGCAAAACCCGGTGGTAAAGCCCAGAAGCAGAGGGAGGAGCACGCCTACCGCTCCGTACCCAAGACGGCCCAACAAAATGAAAAACTACCGGGGAGGACCCTGAGAAAGGAGCCGTGCGTAAAAAATATTTTTCCAAGGTAGAAAAAAAAATATCAACATATAACATAGATCAACATAGAAACTAGAAAAGGTGGCAAGGGGAGACCGTCTGGGACCCCTGTAAAGGTAGACTCCAGGTCCCCCCAGGTTGTAACCCCCTCCAATCTCCCAAGACCCTCCTAAATGAAGAGATTGGGGGAGGTGGGGACCGACCCAAAGCTAGCCAGGAGAGGGAGTCCCCCAGAGGGTCAAGCCAGCCCAGACCAGGTGGGGTGAAAAAAGATATTAACATTAGTATCAGTAAAGGCAATGGGTCGCCCCCTAGGGGGCCACCATATGTGTAACCGGAATATTTGTAAATGATAGAACTGGGCCAGTGAGTAGAGGATAAGCCCTAAACAGATTAAAGTGGAACCCCTGATAGGGAACATGAGAAATCAGGGGGGATGAGAGTCCTTGGGTCTCTTGGAATGCTGTTTTCTCCAAACTGGGGGGATTGGACTTTGAGGGGAGGGGCGCTTCGTAGAACCAGCAGATTTGGCTTGGAGGGAGGAACCCGGTTCCAATGTAATAAGGTTCAATTTAACTAACAGGTGTTCACCCTCGTTGAATGAAGAGAAGCCGTAGGTTTTTCCCTTAAAGGAGAAGGAAAGGCGGAATGGAAAAGACCACCAGTACTTAATAGATTTCTGTAGCAACACTTCAAGAAGGGGTTTCATGGTTCTCCTCTTTTGAATGGTGGCTGGAGAAATGTCTGTGAACACCCGAATAGAATGTCCCTGAAAGGATACTTTCGGTATTTTTCTTGTAATTTTCATTATTTCCTCCTTTACCGCATAAAAGTGAGGTTTTACCACAATGTCCCGCGGAAGTCCATCCAAACGAGGGGCTTGGAGGGCTCTATCAAGTTCCAATCTATGCTCAGGAATGTTTGGGATAAGTTCCTTGATAAAGGAGCAGACTGCCTCCTGGACATCTGTGATGGTTTCCGGCACCCCCCGCAAACGGAAATTATATCTACGGGACCGGTTTTCAAGGTCTTCGATCTTAGAGTGAGAATTCTCTAACTGATCCTGAAGGTCTTGGATGCGGGAAGTGTTTTGGTTAGCTCTTGCAATGGTTTGGTCTGTTTTTTGTTCAACTACATCAATTCTGGATCCCAAGTTCTGAAGGTCTGACTGAATAGTTGAGGTTATTTGGGATGCAGTTTGAGCCAAGCCTTTAGCTAGCATCTTAGAGAACGTTTCCATCATGAATCTCAATTCCGGGTGTGGGAATGGGGATGGAGGATCCGGAAGGCTTGGAGTATCAGGGTCATGGGCCTGGGCCCCATTTGGTGAAGCAAACATTTCTGAAAGAGTCCTTTCTAGAAGGTAAACTGTAGAGGCTGGAGAAGTGTTAAGCGGAATAGAAGAAGCCTTGGTTGGCGAGTCTTGACCTGGGTGGATGAGGGAGCCTCCTTCCACTCCTGCCTCCATGTCTTCAAGGCTTTCCGGATCTACGGGGTCCTACTGGGTCACAGTAGGTGGAGAAGGCCGGTCGGGGGGGTTGTTTGGAGAAGCCTGGGTGCTTTGATAAGTCCCTTCTGACCGCTGCAGCAAACATATAGAGTGAGATGAGAGTTACAGGATCAAGATGTGAAATAGAAGTCGTATACGAAATCGCACAGTCCAAGAAACAATTGTCAAGTGTCAGTTCTGAATATCTCTGTTGTGTAGTCCCCATAGGGGATAAATTGGAGGTGGAGGGTGCACTCTGTGAGGCACCTTGGGATCTTTGATATGTAAAAGATTCCTGGGGAGATCAAAGTTTGAGATGCCTGATGGTAGCCTGGAGGTGTCCACAGCGTGTGTTTAAGGCACCCTGGTAATGTCACCCGGATTAGGCCTATAGGCCGCGGATCCCCTGCGGATTAGTGGTGCCCAGCATATAAGGCTTTTTTATTCCTTTAGGTTACCTGACTCCTCAGGACCCTGGGGTGGGACGGATAAGCGGAGTCTCCCCACAGGATGGCCACCTTCCTGGATTGAGACCTCGGGCTCCTTTCACTCCGCACCGCTCCTTGGCTAGGCCGCAGCCGTGGTCTCGATTAGTGGCGGTGTCCGCCGTGCGCTCCTAGAAGGAGTTGGAGCTCCGGGCTGGTCCCTGGAAACTGCCTGGCATCGGGGGCAGTGGGTTCAGGTGAGGGGGGTCCAGGATGGCTGCTAGTGGGGGCCGAATAGGACGGAACGGGTCGGAGCTCCGCGATTAAGCAGCCATCGCGGGGATCCGGCGCATGCGCACTCCGATAAGGCGGTTTTACGCCCCTCATCTTCTTTCTTGCCGAAAGGGGTGTCATCTTTTCATATCCATGAGGACATTGTCCATTCTTCACTCTGCCTGCGCCCCTCTCACCCTAAGGAGGTTGCTTTGCACTCCCTGGATGTTGTTCGGGCCTTGTGGGTGTATCTGGCGACCACGGCCTGCTTCGGAGGTCAGATGCACTCTTTGTGGTGGTGGATGGTCCACGCAAAGGCTTAGCGGCCTCGTTAGCCACTATTTCACGTTGGATTAGACAGATGGTGACCCAAGCCTATGCTGTTCACGGTCTTGAGCCTCCTTTCCCGGTCACGGCTCACTCTACCAGGGCGATTAGCACTTCTTGGGCTTACCGACATCTGCTGTCTGTGTCTCAAGTGTGCAAGGCGTATACTTGGTCCTCCGTGCACACCTTCTCAAAGTTTTACAAAGTTGATGTTTTGGCATCCTCGGATGCTGCGTTTGGCCGCAAAGTTTTACAGGCGGCTGTGTGAGACATGTTTGGTTCAACACGGAAGGTTCTGTTGGGTGAAGTTCTTTTGCTGTTCCGTCACCCACCCCTCATTGTTTTGGCACTGCTTTTGGACGTCCCACTTGTCCATGAGCTGCTGTGCCCGTCAATGAACGAAAGAGAAAACAGGATTTTTTACTTGGCGTAAAATCCCTTTCTCTGAGTTTGTTGACGGGCACAGCACCCACCCCTCTCGTTGCACTGCTTGTTACGAACTGAGCTAGCAGTAGCAGGGTGGAGGGTTGCTGTCAGTGGGGGACTGCCCCCTGGGAGAGTCTGTGTCTGTCTGTTCTTTTGCTGTTAGAACTGCCTGTTCTGCCTAGTCACTCCTGAAGAGGGCAGCATAACCCACTTGTCTATGAGCTGCTGTGCCCGTCAATGAACTCAGAGAAAGGGATTTTATGGTAAGTAAAAAATCCCGTTTTTCCTACCACGTAACTGTGAATGGGGTCTGTAATCCCCTCCATCAGTTCTTTGCTGTATAGTGTAGTGATGATGTAAGGAGTTCTGCAGAGATCAGATGTAATTTCCTTTCAGTGAACTGGCTTGTCTATCCCCCAGACGTCCAGCCTTCTATGATACTTAGTCTATTTTACATAACACACACCCATCTTCCAATCAATAGCTGGGTGTGTGCTATGTAAATCAGTACAGGTTCATTTACACACAGATCTGTCTATTAATCTATATGTGCTTCTCCCTGTTTGCTTTCCTCTGGTAATTTGTAAACTGGCAGAACAGAAGCCTAGCTAGGAGCTAGAGCATTGGGCGGGCAAAGGCAGGACATAAATGGGAATGGGCGGGGCTTCATGGGGGGGTCGATTATGGGCGGAGCCTAATCAGGACTTCTGTGTATAATAAAATGCCTGAGATTTGCATGGATATAGGAGCCCTCCCCCCAGTGATGCCAGGTTGTTTCTGCAGAGAGAATAGACGCAAAGGGGACAACAGGAGTCTAACAAAGGCTATTAGCAAACCAGGAAGTAAAGTTGTCGCCTCATTAAAGGAAGTGTACATGACAGCAGGGGACAAGGTAGAGATCTCACCATTACCACCACCTTACTGCATTTTGTGAAACAATCAGTGACATGTTTAACAGACTATATAGGTGCATAACATATTAATTTCTTCTCATTTTGACCATAGTTCTACTTTAAGTCTGGGCAAAATAAATAAAACGTGTAGTACATCCCTGCAATGTATGCACATTTCCCTGTAAAAGTACAGAAAAATACCTATTTGCCAGAAATCCAGCAAACTCCTAGTTTCCTATACACTCTGCCTTCGAGGCAAAGCTAAAATCTTGTTGCCCTTCCCAGCTATCTTTTTTGGGGTTACAGAACACCTCCCACACGTTATGGGAAAGGGGGGGTGTTCTGTAGTCAAGAAGAAGAGGACTAGGATGGGCTGACAACACTGCCTGAAATCTCAGTGTAATATAGGCAGTGTTGTCATCTCAAACAGGAAATTAGCGAGCACACTGGATAACTAGCTGATTAACGGGTGTCTTTGTGTACTTGCAGTATTTTTAGGCCTCATACACATGGACGTTTTTTGACGCCGGCGTTTTCTGGCGTTTTTTTGCAGCTCTCCATGTTAGTCAATGGCCCCATAAAAACGTCGGCATTTTTGAGCTGTAGGTGGCGTCGGCGTTAGTGAGCAGAAAGTAGAACCCATGGCCATCGCGTTCTGACGTTGACGCCACAAAACGCCACAAAACGCCAACAAACGCCACCTAATATTGTACGGGCGTTTTCCGGCGCCGACGTTTTTAGGTTGAAAAAAGCAGAGGGATGATTTTTTTAAAAAAACGCCTATTGATGCCGACGCTCACTAACGCTCAAAAACGCCAATGCATAACGCCGAAAAAGTCGACTTTTTTTTCCTTGACGTCGGACCCGACGTTTTGTTTATTTTTTTACGGGCGTTTGCAGAAAAATAAGCAAACCGCTGGGCCTGACGTCAGGGGGAAAAAAACTGACGTTTTGCTTGGCGTTTTGCATTGACGTCAATGGTCGTTTTTTCACGCCAGCTTTTTGCGGCGTTTTCTGCCTCTATTCAAAATCAATGGTCCCTTGTGGGAGCCCATTGATTTGAATAGAAGCCGCACCAGAAGTCGGATCACCGTGATCCGACTTGCAGCGCGACTTGTGTGCCATGTCTTAAAGGGGAACCCCCGCAAAAAAATTGCGTGGGGTTCCCCCCAGAGCATACCAGGCTCTTCGATCTGGCAGGGATTTTAAGAGGAGCCCCCACGCCGAAAAAAAAAAAACGGCGTAGGGTCCCCCCCAAAATCCATACCAGACCCTTATCCGAGCACGCAGCCTGGCAGGCCAGGAAAGGGGGAGGGGACGAGCAAGCGGCCCCCCCCTCCTGGACCGTACCAGGCCGCATGCCCTCAACATGGGGAGTATGGGTGCTTTGGGGCAGGGGGGCTCTGCGCCCCCCACCCCAAAGCACCTTGTCCCCATGTTGATGGGGACAAGAGCCTCTTCCCGACAACCCTGGCCGTTGGTTGTCGGGGTCTGCGGGCGGGGGCTTATCAGAATCTGGAAGCCCCCTTTAACAAGGGGGCCCCCAGACGCCGGGCCCCCCACCCTATGTAAATGAGTATGGGGTACATCGTACCCCTACCCATTTACCTGGGGGGAAAAAAGTGTACAAAAAAAAAAACACTACACAGCTTTTTAAAACATTTTATTATATCCGCTCCGGCATCTTCTCCCCTCTCTTCTTTCTTCGGCTCTTTTGCGGGGTCTTCTGTCTTCTGAGGGGTCTTCTGCGGGGTTCTTCAGCTCTTTTGCTGCTGTCTCCCCGGCTAGCTTCTCCCACCGCTGCTTCTTCTTCTTCTCCTCCTTCTTCTGGAGATGTTGACTCGTCGCTCTCTTCCACTTGAATGCCGGGTCCGTGCTACGCGGTTGCCTTATATTGGCATGGGGCAGGGCTACACGATGACGTCATCATCAGCTCCACCCACATGTCACATCCTGGGGCGGGGCTGTGATGTGATGCCCCACCCCAGGATGTGACATCATGTGGGTGGAGCTGATGATGACGTCATCGTGTAGCCCCACGCCGTGCCAATATAAGGCAACCGCGCAGCACGGACCCGGCATTCGAGTGGAAGAGAGCGACGAGTCAACATCTCCAGAAGGAGGAGGAGGAGAAGAAGAAGGAGAAGAAGAAGAAGAAGCAGCAGAAGCAGCGGCGGGAGAAGCTAGCCGGGGAGACAGCAGCAAAAGTGCTGAAGAACCCGCAGAAGACCCCTCAGAAGACAGAAGACCCCGCAAAAGAGTCGAGGAAAGAAGAGAGGGGAGAAGATGCCGGAGCGGATATAATAAAATGTTTTAAAAAGCTGTGTAGTAGGTTTTTTTTTTGTACACTTTTTTCCCCCCAGGTAAATGGGTAGGGGTACGATGTACCCCATACTCATTTACATAGGGTGGGGGGGCCCGGCATCTGGGGGCCCCCTTGTTAAAGGCGGCTTCCAGATTCCGATAAGCCCCCGCCCGCAGACCCCGACAACCAACGGCCAGGGTTGTCGGGAAGAGGCTCTTGTCCCCATCAACATGGGGACAAGGTGCTTTGGGGTGGGGGACGCAGAGCCCCCCCCTGCCCCAAAGCACCCATACTCCCCATGTTGAGGGCATGCAGCCTGGTACGGTCTAGGAGGGGGGGGCCCCCTTGCTCGTCCCCACCCCCTTTCCTGGCCTGCCAGGCTGCGTGCTCGGATAAGGGTCTGGTATGGATTTTGGGGGGGACCCTACGCCGTTTTTGCGGCGTGGGGGCTCCTCTTAAAATCCATGCCAGATCGAAGAGCCTGGTGTGCTCTGGGGGGGGGGGGGACCCCACGCAAATTTTTTTGCGGGGGTTTCCCTTTAAGACACCTAGCACACAAGTCGCGCCGCAAGTCAGATCACCGCGATCCGACTTCTGGTGCAGCTTCTATTCAAATGGGCTCCCATAGGGAACCATTGATTTTGAATAGAACGCCTGACGAGGCTTAACGCTGTGTATGCAACGTTATTGAGCGTTTTGCCGGCTCGGCGTCAAACGCCATGACACTGCAGCTTCAGAACGCACTGGTCCCGCGTTCTAGCTACAGCTCACTAATGCCGACGCCCTCTACTGCCCACAAACGCCGGCGTTTTTAGAGGGCCATTGAATAACAAGGAGAGCTGCAAAAAACCGCCTACAAATGCCGGCGGCCAAAACACCCGTGTGTATGATGCCTTAAAGTGACAGAACATGTGGAAATGTGCATGTATTGGAGATGTGTGTGTGTGTGTGTGTGTGTGTGTGTATGTGTATATATATATATATATATGTATATATATGTGTGTGTGTGTGTGTGTGTGTGTGTGTATATATATATCATTTTTATACTCAGACATACACTTTAAAGAAATCTCTCCAGACATGATGCTGCTAATAGTCTGCTTAGTAAAAGCTTCAGATTTAGTGCATTAAAAATGTAAGTGCTGTTTTCTTGAATAGCTGTTAAATCCCCCAAATGTAGTTTTCAACATTTGCAATATTTTGTAGAAACCAGAGAGCCTCCTTCTCGACTGGTGCTGAGGAGATTGCTGAACCGGATAAGGACACAGAAGGACCAGTGGAGTGCTAAGAGCGATGCAGAGACAGCAAGTGACACTCTGGAGTCTGGATCATTGCCAATGGAGAATGCAGCACATGAGGCTGTTGAACTGGAGGATAACAAGCCTGATGCTAAAGGTAATCTATACCTGTCTACATCATTGGTTAATGATAAAGCAATTACGGTTATGGCTCAGGAGCGAGAAACCTAGCATCTATATCTCCATATAGATCATTTCTCCATGGTCCCTGAACAATAAGGGAGGTATTTACACAACTTTGGTATTTGGGTATATACATTTGAACATCAAATAATTTGTTTTTCTCTATGGCCACTTAAACTTCCAGAAGATTTACCCCCCCCCCTCATGACCAGGCCATTTTTTGCTGCACGGTTCCACGTTACTTTACAAATGCGCAGTCATGCAGCGCTGTACCCATATAAAATTTGTAATTTTTTTCCCCTAATAATAGTTTATTTTTTGGTTGTATTCGATCACCACTGTGTTTATTTTTTGCACTTTAAACAAAAAGAGAGACAATTTTGGGAATAAAAAAAAATTTTTTGCTTTCTGCTAACATATCCAATAGTTTTTTAAAATAAAAAACTAAATTCTTCATAAATTTAGGCCAATATGTATTCTGCTATATATTTTTGTTAAAAAAAACAAAAAAACCCATTAAGTGTTTGATTGGTTTGCACAAAGGTTATAGCTTCCACAAACTAAGGTGTGTGTATACACTGGAATGTTCATATTTTTTTTGTACTATTAATGGCGGATATCAGCGAGTTAAAGCGGGACTGCGATATTGCGGCGGACAATCTGACACTGACACTAAAAATATGCACTGTCACTGTACTAATCACACTGGCTGGGAAGGAGTTAGAGCAATCAACGGATTCAATATGTGTAGGACCAAAACAACTAATAGATCGACAACTAATCAATTATAAAAATAGTTGTCAACTATTTTCATAATTAATCGGCCAGCCAATTAGTTGGCCTGCATATAGAATGCATTCTTTGTTTACATATCAGGAAATACAGTGCAGTACACATACAGCTCAGTACACCATCCATACATGTCAGTAAGTGCCGGAGAACTTGTGAATGTGTAAGGAGCAATGCCTTATGGTTCATGTAGTCCTGGGCAGGAAGTGAGTGTTTCTAAAGGCAGAATGTTTTTTTGTAAATAGGGGCTCTCTATACTAAATTTTGCAGCTTTCTATTGGGGCACTCTAAAGGCAAGAGGAGCCAGAAGCATTAATGGGGGACCCCAGAAGAGGAGGATTGGGGCTGCTCTGTGCAATTCATTACACAGAGCAGGTAAGTATAACATGTTTGTTAAAAAAAAAAAAAAAAAAAAAAAAACCACTTACTCCCCTTCCGGCCCAGACCAGTTTTCAGCTTTCAGCAGTGTCGCATTTTGAATGACTATTGCGCGGTCATACTACATTGTGCCCAAACACATTTTTTTATAATTTGTTTCCCACAAATAGAGCTTTCTTTTCGTGATATTTGATCACCACTGGGGGTTTTTTTTTGTGCTACAAACAAAAGACCGAAAAGTTTGAAAAAAAAAAAAAAAATGTTATTTCTGTTACAAAACTTTGTAAATAAGTACATTTTATCCATCATTGGCGGGCACTAATGAGGCAGTACTGATTGGCACTGATGAGGTAGCACTGATAATGAGGCACATGTATGCAGGACTGATAGGGGGCACTGATGAGCAGCATTGACCGGCACTAATAGGTGTCACTGGGCGCTGATAGGTGCACTGGTGGGCACTGATAGGCAGCAATGATAGCTGGCTTGTTTATGGAGGCGTTCCCTGGTGGTCCTTGGTATCATCCAAGATTGGCACTGAGTGCCATCCCTGTTGGGCACTGTGCCCCTTACCCGGTGGTCCCTGAGTGGGCTCCTTGGTGGTCCTGGGTGGGCTCTCCCTGGTGGTCTTGGGTGGCGATCCTAGGGGGGGGGGCTGCACTGATAAACAATCAGCACAGACCCCCCCCCCCGTCAGGAGAGCCGCCAATTGGCTCTCCTCTACTCACATCTGCAGATGCAAGTAGAGGCAAAGCCGGTACACGGCTCTTCCTGTTTACACTGTGACCAGCCGAAATTGGTCATGGCTGATCGCGTGGTAAAGGGTTTCCGATGGAAGTTTTATACCGAGATCAGTAATGCGGTGTGTCAGACTGACACACTGCACCAACGATCGCCGCGATGCGCGCCCCCGCGGGTTATATGATCATATGATGTCCGGTCAGGATAACTGAACCACCGCCCTGCCGTCATTTTGCTCTATATATACCTATTTGCTATTTTGCTATTGACCGGGTGAGAAGTGGTTAAAGACTGTGCAGGGAAGATCAGAATCTGAACCCAGAGAAGGTGGAGGCTGATAGACTGGAGGTAATATAAGGCA
>BLSH010193835.1:117404-128383 GCA_018402905.1 Glandirana rugosa
GACATATATTTATAAAGGGTGTTGAGTAACCAAGTACACACAATTCACGTCAAGTTCCAATATTCGACACATATTCACAAGTTTAGGTGTTGACAAGACTACTGAGGTTATTTACCATATCTACATTCGAATGGTCTTCGGGTATCCCGTACGCGTCCATAGTCCTCTTATAGAGGTTCAATCAAGCAGACAACAGGTATCACACTATTGCGTTTTTTCTATCCATTGCGAGTTGGAATACAGCTATGCTGTAGGTGATCTACCGCCTGGAGAATTTTGGAGCCATCCATCTGGATTGGAATCGTTTTTTTTTGCACTCCAGATCACTTGGATAGATGACTTCATCCCACCATATCCTGAAGCTGGTTATCCATGTCCCATATATCATCCATCTTGGACCTTGAGGACAACAGACGAACTAACTTGGAGATATTCTCCTGATACCTGCGCATGCCCTATGGGCTTCTGGTAAGCTTACATCTATACCATTTATTGGAGTCATCAGAACAGTTGTGGATTTGAACACTTATACACAGCTTATAACCTTGAACTGCACTTAACACACATGAACCAATGAGTTGTGGGAAATATTTATATACAGATTTCATCTTTTAAAATTTTATTGAACATTTGTTTCTGAACAGACTGTATATATTTTATCTCTTACAATTTATAATTGTTTTGGGCGCTGCAATTAGTGATGGACATGAGTGAATCCGTGTCAGTTGTGAAAATTTTTCTTGTTTCCCGATCTGTGGATGTGAGATGAGCACAGATATTTAAAGTGGAACTTTAGTTATAACCATTTAGTATAAAATATTCTTCAGCAAGCAACATGTATTCCACATTAATAATTATGCTACCAGACTGAGTGTGTGCTGTAAATTTGCCTCCAGCATATTCTTCCTGTTTCTTCTTGCTGGAGGCTGCCATTTTGCTGAAGCCCACAGCGCCTGAGCAGCAGTAAATCATGAAGCAGAACTAAACCCATCATCGATTTAATGGTTGCAAATACAGTTACAATCCTGGAATGCCGGGATTGTTAACTCTTACACTTGCTTGTGTCCACAACCAAACTGTTAAACCATCAAATGTCTGGGGGTCATAACTGATCACATGTGCATCACCATGGCAGTTGCATATCACACAGAAGCAGTTTCCTTGGCTGTAAAGAATAGAAGGGATTAGTTCCACTTTAAGGCTGTCAGTGGATCGGCCTCTACAGTGTCTAAAAATGGAAAGCAACTGAGCATGTGCAGAGCAGGGTGAGACAATGTATTACTGGATTTTAAACAGCATAGATACTTATTTTTAAAGCGGTAGTAAACTGCAGGTGTTTAAAAAGAATTAAAAAAATTCCCTGCAAGGCAATGTCATAATGTGCTAGTATGCCTTGCATACTAGCACATTATGAGAAAATTGCCTTAGAACTAAGCCCTCCAGCACCGCAGTCACTGCTGAGATGGCTGACATCTTCCCCCGGTCTTTCTTCCATGTTCGCGCCCTCCCAATATACAAAAGTGTCCGGGGTGCGATGACATCACATGCGCGCGGGAGCCACAGTTTTCGGAGCTTCAGAGCGCATATGCTGGTGATCTCATTGGCTGCATGCACTCTGAATATCTCCTAAACTGAGCTAGTTGAGGAGATATTCACAGTACCTACAGGTAAGCTTTATTATAGGCGTGCCTATAGGTACAATTGGTGTAACAGAGTTTACTACCATTTTAATGTTTTATATAGTTATACCTGCAAAAAGGGCCAACCTGAAGTGACCTAGCAGCACTTAATTCTCTGACTAAAGTTCCACTTTAACGTTGCTTATCTTTCATGCTTAAACAGATCTAAACCTAGTTGGTAAAATTTCACAAGCTTTAACCACTTCAGCCCCGGAAGGATTTGACACTTTAGGACCAGAGCACTTTTTGCGATTTGGCACTCGTTGTACCCAAACGAAATTTGCGTCCTTTTTTTCCCACAAATAGAGCTTTCTTTTGGTGGTATTTGATCACCGCTGTGATCACAGCCCTTCCCTATCTCACAGAACGGAGATCCGCGTTTACATGCACGGACCTCCGTTCTTTCACTCCGGGGGGCATCGCGGGTAGCCGGCGGAGATCGAGTCTGCCGCACCCGCTCCCTGGCCCCCCCTCACGGACTCAGCGAGCGCTCCTCCGGCCGCGTGCGCGCTCACAGTGCACGATCTCGAAGCATGACGGCAGTTTGCGATATCGAACCACCTTGTCGCCGTGAACCTGCGGTCGGCAAGTGGTTAAGGCCCATGCACATGATCAGAAAATCGGATGAAAATTACAGATTTTCAAAGCGATCGTACGATAATCTTTGTGTGTACCAGGCTTTAGTATGTTAATGAAACTTCAAAAATTGGTTTCAATATTTTCACATCTGTATCTTTTGAAATAAACCCTGTTGTTCAGACACTTCTTGTAACATTTTAGTACTCTGTCCCTGACTCCCATTTGTGTACCAGCATTGACACCCTGTCATTTGCACCCCTCGCGGAGACTAGTGACTGTTCTCACCATATGGAAAGCTTTTCAGAGCAATGATGTGCAGCTGATGCTGGAGCGTGTGAGTCGACAGCAAGTGACTGCGAAGAGGCTGGAGGAGATAATACTGAAATGGAAAAAAAAATCTATTGTTTTAACAAGCAAACCCCAGTTTAGAGTTTGACTACTTTTAGTATTGTACTCTTGCACATGCTAAGCATTTTCTTGTTTAATTTTTCAAATTAACCTATCATTATGGATATGTGTGGACTGCCATTATTGAGCTTTTATAAATGCTAGTTACAGTATCTCACATAAGTGAGTACACCCCTCACATTTTTGTAAATCTTGTATTTTATCTTTTCATGTGACAACACTGAAGAACTGACACTTTTCTACAATGTAAAGTAGTGAGTGTACAGCTTGTATAACAGTGTAAATTTGCTGTCCCCTCAAAATAGCTCAACACACAGCCATTAATGTCTAACCTGCTGGCAACAAAAGTGAGTACACCCCTAAGTGAAAATGTCCAAATTGGGCCCAATTAGCCATTTTCCCTTCCCGGGATCATATGACTCGTTAGTGTTACAAGGTCTCAGGTGTGAATGCGGAGCAGGTGTGTTAAATTTGGTGTTATCGCTCTCACTCTCACATACTGGTCACTGGAACTTCAACATGGCACCTCATGGCAGAGAACTCTCTGAGGATCTGAAGAAAAGAATTGTTGCTCTACATAAAGGTGGCCTAGGCTATAAGAAGATAGCCAAGACCCTGAAACTGAGCTTCAGCACGATGGCCAAGACCATACAGAGGTTTAACAAGACAGGTTCAACTCAGAACAGGCCTCGCCATGGTCAACCAAAGAAGTTGAGTGCACGTACTCAGCGTCATATGCAGAGGTTGTCTTTGGGAAGTAGACCTATGAGTGCTGTCAGCAATGCTGCGGAGGTTGAAGGGGTGGGGAGGTCAGCCTGTCAGTGCTCAGACCATACATCGCTCACTGCATCAAATTGGTCTGCATGGCTGTCATCCCAGAAGGAAGCCTCTTCTAAAGATGATGCACAAGAAAGCCCGCAAACAATTTGCTGAAGACAAGCAGATTAAGGACATGGATTACTAGACCCATGTCCTATGGTCTGATGAGACCAAGATAAACTTATTTGGTTCAGATGGTGTCAAGCGTGTGTGGTGGCAACCAGGTGAGGAGTACAAAGATAAGTGTGTCTTGCCTACAGTCAAGCATGGTGGTGGGAGTGTCATGGTTTGGGGCGGCATGAGTGCTGCCGGCACTGGGGAGCTACAGTTCATTGAGGGAACCATGAATGCCAACATGTACTGTGACATGCTGAAGTCGAGCATGATCCCCTCCCTTCAGATACTGGACCGCAGGGCAGTATTCCAACATAATGACACCAAACACGCCTCCAAGCCCACCACTGCCTTGCTAAAGAAGCTGAGGGTAAAGGTGATGGATTGGCCAAGCATGTCTCCAGACTGAAACCCTACTGAGCATCTGTGGGGCATTCTCAAATGTGGTGGAGGAGCACAAGGTCTCTAACATCCACCAGCTCCTCGATGTCGTCATGGAGGAGTGGAAGAGGTTTCCAGTGGCAACCGGTGAAATTCTGGTGTACTCCATGCGCAAGAGGGCTAAGGCAGAGCTGGAAAATAATGGTGACCACACAAAATATTGACACTTTGGGCCCAATTTGCAAACTGTACACTCACTACTTTACATTGTAGCAAAGTGTCATTTCTTCAGCGTTGTCACATGAAAAGATAGAATAAAATATTTACAAAAATGTGAGGGGTGTACTCACTTTTGTGAGTTATTTTGCATGGCTGTCTACTGATGTCAATATTTACAATGCCACTAACCCAGGACAATCCTGCAGGCAGTGAATTCATTACTCTTATTCTATGTTTCTGTTTCCTGTCAGTGACTTAGGCTGGGTTCACACCATTGCGGGTTCTCCGCATCCAATTCGCAATAGCAGGAGATTTTGACCGGCTCTCTATGGAGCCGGTTCACATATCTCAGCAGCAGGTCCAGTGCGTTTTTCCCAAAAACGCGGTGCGACTTTTGGTCCGTTTCAGGTCCGAATTCAGCCAAAAATTCGAGCTGAAATCGGACCTGAAACGGTGAACCAGGACGCACCGGAACCCTGCTGTGAGCCGCATGCGGTTCATATGTGAACCCAGCCTTAGAATTCAATGAAGCCATTGAATGAGCATGATAGACAGACAGCTAGCAAATTACAGAGTCAGCAATGCCAGTCTGTATTTTTCTTGACAGGTTACCTCCTCCCTTCCCTCTTGGCAGGCCTAATCCTGTGTTGGGTTGATTTGAGTATCTGAGATACTCAGATAATCTATAGCTGATGTGTGAAGAAAGGTGCCCATGGTTAAGTTTACTGCAATTTCCCGTAATGTACCATTGCAACAACCCTTTGCAGGATTCTTGTTGCGAAATAGAAATGCAGTGTACAGGCAAATGTTTATGGATGCCAGACCTTTACACCGATCTACAGTGTCCTGGAAAAGTATTCATACCCCCTTGAAATTTTCCACATTTTGTCATGTTACAACCAAAAACATAAATGTATTTTATTGGGATTTTATGCGATAGACCAACACAAAGTGGCACACAATAGTGAGGTGGAAGGAAAATGATAAATAGTTTTCCAAATTTTTAAAAAAGAATTATGTTTAAAAAGAATAGCTGTCTGATTATCATGCTCATTCAATGGCTTCCTTGAATTCTAAGTCACTGACAGGAAACAAAAACCTAGAATAAAAGTAATGAATTCACTGCCTGTAGGCTTGTCCTGGGTTAGTGGCATTGTAAATATTGACATCAGTAGACCGCCATGTACAATCTCTTACAAAAGTGAGTACACCCCTCACATTTTTGTAAATATTGTATTATATATTTTCATGTGACAACACTGAAGAAATGACACTTTGCTAAGTGAAAATGTGGTATGATTACTTTTTCAAGGCACTGCATATGGCCAAAAATACATAGACACTCGGTGGGTGTCTTCAGTGGAAGATACTTTTCGGTGAAGGGCACTGTTAAAGTGATACTAAAGTCTCTCTCTCTTTTTTTTTTTTTTTTTTTTTTTTCTTAACCACTTCCACCCCTGAAGGATTTACCCCCTTCCTGACCAGAGCATTTTTTGCGATACGGCACTGCACCGCTTTAACTGACAATTGCGCGGTCGTGCGATGCTGTACCCAAACAAAATTGACGTCCTTTTTTCCCCACAAATAGAGCTTTCTTTTGGTGGTATTTGATCACCTCTACATTTATTTTTTGTGCTATAAACAAAAAAGTTACAATTTTGAAAAAAAAAAACTATTTTTTACTTTGCTATAATACTTGTCCAAAAAAAAAATATATTAAAAAAATGTATTAAGTTTAGGCCGATATATATTTTTACATATTTTTGGTAAAAAAAGATCACATTAGGCGTATATTGATTGGTTTGTGCAAAAGTTGCTGCGTTTACAAACCATGAGAATTTATGGCGTTTTTTGCTATTTATTATTTTTTATTTTTTTTACTAGTAATGGCAGCAATTTGCAATTTCGGCGGACAGATCAGACTTTTTTTGGGACCACTGACATTTATACAGCGATCAGAGCTAAAAATTGCCACTGATTACTGTATAAATGTCACTGGCAGGGAAGGGGTTAACCTGCAGGGGGCAATCAAGGGGTTAAGTGTGTTCCCTAGGTGTTTTCTAACTGTGAGGGTGCTGGGCTGGCAGGGGCATGACATATCTAACTGATCCTAGTGACAGGGATCAGTAGATCACGGTCATACTGCCTGACAGAGCAGGGAACCGCCATGTTTACATTGCCTGTTCCTCGCTTTTGTGCGATACCAGGTGATTGCAGGTCACTGGCGGACATTGAGTCCACTCGACTTGTGGCCACACTCAGGGAGCCGTACGGCGTGCACAAGAGTGCGCCGCTGCACACCCGCCAACTAGCCGCACATGCACGAATCGCGGTTTATAAATGGAGATTCACGCTATGCTACCTCTCTGCAGCAGTAAATGTACGTGAGCCGGCCGGGAACCAGTTAAAAATGGCAAACATTATACTTACCTGCTCTGTATAGAGGTCTTACACAGAGAAGCCCAAATCCTCCTCTTCTTGGGCCCTCTTAGGTATTCCTGGCCCCTCCCTCCCGTTGAGTGCCCCCACTGCAAGCAGCTTACTATGTAAGGGGGCACTCGAGCCGAGCTGAAGCTCCCTCTCTTAATTTCAGACATGGAGCCCTTGCCCTGTCCCCTCCCCCTCCCTCTCCTCAATGCCTCAGACTTTGACAGCAGTGTGACTCAATGGTGCTTCACTGCTGTCTCAGCCAAAGAGGAGGGAGAGTCCCGGACAGCCGAGTCTTTCGTGCAACATCAAGGAAGATTTTATAGCGCTAGCACATCTTATATTCCCATATGACAATAAATGCTGAAAAAACATATAACTTTAAACTAAAAAGTCCATATCATGAAATGGAATCAATTCATCTATTTATAAAGTGCTGAAAAAAATTATACTTCAAAGTGATAGATTGCTGTAACGGTCCATATTAAAGTGATAGAGTGCTCTGTGCTGAAAAAGTCTTCAAAGTGCCAATGTGCTTCACATGTGTGGGGTAACCCCTGAGGGATCCTACTCACCACAACACCATGACCCCCAGCTTTTCAGTCTGGAGGTCAGGCAACGCTGTGTGCGGTCATATACCAGTTGGCTGAACACCTCCAGTGCTTATGTTCCACGTTATAACCGATAATGTATATATCCCATATGTTTTGGAAAGAAAGAAAGGATCCAAAATAGTGAAGTACTGTGTGGCTGAGTTTAATTGCGCAAAATGTAGACTAATACTCACAAGAGGAAAAGATAAAATCCGCTTTGCAATACAGTGTATGAACGCCGCTCTTGGTGTGCGTTCCAAACAAACCGGAAATGACGTCCACGGCACCCAAACACCGGAAATTGCGTCAACGCGTTTCGCCCGCCCACAGGCGTCATCAACGGACTTCATTTCCGGATCATGTTGGAAGTTATATACTCTAAAGGAGGGGTCAACCTCCTAGAGACTGGTCAATGATTGGGTGATCCTTCCGTGGAAATCAATTTTCAGCACTTTATAAATAGATGGATTGATTCCATTTAATGATATGGACTTTTTAGTTTAAAGTTATATATGTTTTTTCAGCATTTATTGTCATATGGGAATATAAGATGTGCTAGCGCTATTAAATCTTCCTTGTTTACTTATTGAGTGTTATCCACTCAGTGTATAGCAGCTGCACTTGTGGAATAGATATCATACCCATTAGCGCGAACTTATTGGTTATACATCTTTCGTGCAACATCGCTGGATCGAGATGGGGCTCAGGTAAGTATTAGGGGGGCTGCTGCACTCAAGGTTTTTTCTCTAAAGCATAAAATGCAAGATAGAAATCCTTCTGCCTTTACAATAACTTTAATGCTACAGCATACAATCTATTTTATGTAATTGGACACTTTCAGCTAGTATGTGGAAACCGGTTTCAGTCCCAATGTGACTGTTCCTGTATACAAAGCCAGGCCCATAAAGACAAGGTTTGATCAGTTTTATATGAGGGAACTCGAATAGCTCTAACCTCCTTTTATTGAACGTGTTTGGGATGATCTAGAATGCCAGGTCTTTTTGTCCATCATTCGTACTTCAACTCTCAAATAGTCTTTTGCCTAAATGGGCACAATTTCCCAGACTCACTTGTGTGCAAAGCCTTGGTAGAAGAGTGAAGGATGTTAGAAGCTTAACCCCTTCGTGCCGTATGGGCCTAAATATGTAGTAAATGGCCAGTTTTGCAAGTATGACATGTGTTAATAAAACCGAACATATCACAACTACTTTGTGCATCCAGGTGGATTATACCACGTTTTTTTTTCTCAAGACAAATTGGGCTTTCATTTTGTGATAAATAGTTATAGATCTAGATTTATTTTTTTATCAAAGGAAAACTGGCCAAAATAGAAAATAAATCATTTTTTTTAATTTAGCTGTATATTTCTTGTTACAAGCATAACCTACCGCAATAGAACAACCCAAAATAAATTTTCCTGCTCCAGACTATTGCAGTGGTACTACATGTGTGTATGATGTTTGTACCCATAGTACAGCACAGAAACAATAGTACGCATTTTGCTTTTTTTTTTTTTTTTATCCTACCTAAAACACACTGACACTGATAAAAATTTTAGAAAGTTAAAAAAAAAAAAAGAAAATCATGTCCAAAATATACTGACCTTTGACCCAAACAATACCCCTGGCACTGACCTAGATCAAACCTTGATGTAAGTATTTTTTTTCTTATTTTTTATTTTATTTTTTATTTTTATACACTGTTGTATGTTTATCTCTCTTTACAATGTATCTTTCCTCTCCATTCACAGAGAGAGAAACACAGGGGCGGGCTTCACAGCGACTGGTCACTGTGATAGCCTCTGATTGGCTATCACATAAATCAGGTGACCCGGAACCGGGAGTTGCGGGTCCCAAATGTTCGTATGGTACTCGGGGCTCCCACTGAGACCCCAGTCTCTGTGCTGTGGGCGCATTGTGCAGCACGCTCCTAGCACAAAGGCAGATATGCGGCCTCAAGGAGTAGAGCCCAGTCCAGTGAGGCCGCATATTTGCGTACTGATGGCGAGAAGGGGTTAAGGGGGCAACTTATTTATTTTTATCCATAAGGGGGCAACTTACTGATGCTCGTGGTTTTAGAAATAAGATATCCAGTAAGCTCATATATGTCTGAAGGTCAGGTGTCCACAAACTTTTGGCCATATAGTGTACAGGCGGTCCCCTAGTTACAAACATCTGACTTACAAACGGAGGGAGACAACAGGAAGTGAGAGGAAATCTCCCCCTGGGAAGGGAAATTCACTCCTGTAAGAGTTATGGGGAAAAGGTGTCTCCACTGATGCTTTATCACCAAGGTTTGTTTCCACAACAACCCAAAATTTTCAAAAATCCAATTATCATTGGGAGAGGAAGTGAGGTGAAATCTTCCGAACAGAAATATAGACAGCACAACAAACATTACAGGGGTGTTACCCCTTCCCTATGCTATCCAAAAAGCTTAAAAATATTTTTTTTTGGCTGAAGCTACACTTAAAAAGTGTCCCTGTTCCCACTTACAAACAAATTCAACTTATGAACAAACCTACAGTCCCTATCTTGTTTGTAACCCGGGGACCGCCTGTATAGCCAAAATCCAGTGGTGGAGCTTCACACCTCTGCTTGTCACATATGCAGGCTGCACTTCCTTTTTAAAAGCACAAATAAACAGACTTACTCATTTTAGAGGTCTAGCAGTGTCACTGAGCAAAACTTTTCTTTCTACCCTGCTATTGACTTCCTCATGGCAGGTCAACAAGGACACCAACTACGTTTTCTGACATACTGATGCAAGCATTTTGAATTAGTTCAGATCTGTGTGTTTATTGTTTAAAATGTACAGAGAAAAAATAAAAATGAAGAAATGAGAATCCTACTATATCTTGCTATCAGTGTACACATTGGATATGTAAAAATTGCTGTTACTTCCTTTTAAGGGCTTGTTGACATGTGCAGCATGGTTTACTGCCCCTCTGAAAAGTGATCCGCAGGGGGTCACAAGAGCCATCTATTATTTCAGATACAACTATTAATAATAATACCGCGCTTCTGGAATTAAGATGTGTAGCAGCTGCAACAAAAATAGTGCGATATTTCACCAAAAAATTGTGCTATAGTAAAAAATTGTTGCGCTAAAATATTAATGCTATAGGCAAAACATCAGTGTGCATAGCTCAAATAATTGACATACAACATATTGTGCAAGTTATAAACATAAAAAATGTAAATAAAACTAAAATAAAGTCCAAAAATAATGTAAAAAACAAAAATCCCGTGATAGGTGAAGAATCAACCGTGGTAGGAAGAAACTGTAATAGAAATGACAGAGAATTGTCCCATCCAGAACTTTCAATGTAGTCCCAAGATAGATAACTCCAACTTCCACCACCATAAACCGTGCAGACACCTCCAGTGATAAGGTAAGGGTGAGTGTAAACTCTTACCAGATGCAGAGACCCGCTATCGCTAGCTGAGGTCTAACCACACATGCAGATATAGCCCTCTGCAGGGATCAAAAGGATAGCCGTTCAATCCTCAATTCTCCTAGGAAACCGGGATATTTCTCCCACCGCATACACAGTAGAGTAGGAAGGTCAGGGTTACGAACTTCAGCAAACTCCCATTCTTGTGGGAAGTTCTGCAGCCCGGGCTCCCAGAATCTCATCAGATCTTGAAGTGGTAAAGCGTAACTGAAGGTAAAGGAGTATGTTGAGGAGTCCTCCAAAAGCGCCTCTTTTGATGTATGGCTCCAAAAGACCACGATGTGGGAAAGGAAGAAAATAAAC
>BLSH010193835.1:155805-168666 GCA_018402905.1 Glandirana rugosa
CCCTAGTACACTGTGAAGATCTCAATTGTAAAGAGAGGTCCTATTAAATCACGACGAAGCCAAACTCGAGAGTAATGATGAGACCAGGTACGACCGTTACCTGTCAGGTCTTTCTAGATCTAGAGACACTGATAACAGACCTACTGTCTACTGCTGAAGACGATATCGTTGTAGTGAAACCGGATTTTGTTTTATTTATATATAACCTGTCTTCATTTATAACTCCACGTTAAAAACCATAAGTCAAATGATTTTATTCTAAATTTCGGGTCAACTTGACTCGAACAAATCGACGTGAGACGTTATCCGGAATTATTTACGTCTTTGTCCAGAGTAGTAATGAGAGCTCAAACCGAAGCAGCACTAAATTATCCTGGAGAGAAATGTTAACTCTAGAAGTGTCACATGATCCCAGCAGCACAGGTAATGTCTTTTATTGGTTGGATGCATGGCACTCTGGCACTGGAAATATTGTCAGCCAGATGTTCTTTAATTTTCTAACTTCTATAAAATCAAACTGCAAGCAATTTTTATGCGAAATTCTTTCATTTTTCTTTTCTGTGTTTGTTAATCATTACACTCGTCGTGTTTAGTTGTCATTTGAATTTTGCTATCTGAGGTCGTTTTTAGCTCTTGATAAGAGAAAACGATCCGTGATGAAAAATAGCCATATCTGATTACCAGCACAGCTGGTATGTGATCTATCAATCTGAAACACAAAGTGTGTGTTTGTGTGTATTTTCTGTATGTGGTGACTGTTGGCTGTAAGTATTTGTGCTTTGAGTAGGACATTGTGGTTATAGCTATTTTTCTGTATGTTTGAGAGAGTGTGTGGCCTGAGAGTGTTGTGATTCCCGTGTGTGTGTGTTACATCTGAGCGATGATGACATCTATGCTGTCCAGAAATATCCCGTGGTGGCTTCTACACTTGATCTGAGCTCAGATGTGTCGTCCTGTTACTCGTCATGCAGTACTATGTCTTTTTTTTTTTTTTTTCAATACCAGTTTTTCTCTTTCGTTCGTCGACCGGCACAGCGACTGTTTGGACTAAGTGGGTTATAATGCCCTCTTCAGGAGTTTACTAGACAGAACAGGCAGTTCTAACAGCAAAAAGAACAGTAACAGACACAGCCCCTCCCAGGGGGCTGTCCCTACTGGCAGATAACCCCACACCCAGCTCTGCTAGCTCAGTTTTTTTCTGCCTAGTGTAAGGAGATAGACCTACTCTCCCTGTTGGGATCTGTGGTACCTTTCTGGTCCACTTCGGCTGTCCTGGAGGGCAGCCTCACAGATTAAGACTACAATCAAGCAGCCGCGCTGGGTGAAAGGCTGGGTCTCGGACCCAGGTAGTCTCCCCAGCCGGCCATCATGCGCTAGACCGAATGCTTCGCGCTGGGTTGGGCCACGACCGGACAGGGTGGCCCTGCGAGTTAAACGCCCCGCCATCGCACACAGTGCGTCTAGGGCCGACCGCTCCCTCCAGCCTAGACGGGAGCCTGTAAGTTGTCTCGGGTGGGATCCCCCGCACCACCCAACTAGATGGGGTAAGTACACCCCTCCCCTTCAGGGGCCCGGGGGGGGGGGGAGCTGGCGGGTCCCCCCCTCTGGGGTGAGCGTAGTGGATGGTCCGCCTTCTTCCTCGGTCGCACTCCCCCTTCCCCTCACCGGAGCTCCCAGGGTGTAATGGGTGTATTGGCCCTAGCTGGTCCCCCTCTGCCTCACCCCCTGCCCCCCCCTCTTGCCTCGTGCTCGTCGGTCGGAATCGTCGGCGGCCATTTTTTTGTAGCCGGCCGCATTTAAATGCATGTGGATCGGTCGGCGCCCATTTTTGTTTAGCCGCGGCGCTGTTACATGGGGTTTCGGCCTCTAGTGTGCATGGGCGGCCATTTTCCTGTGGTTTTCTACACGGTGAAGGCCTGTGTGTGCTGAGGGGCGGTCCTGGCCGTTTTCTGGCACCAATTTACCCCCCCAGCACGGCGCGGACCTCACTGGCGGTGGGGCTCTGAGCACAGCGGCAGTGTGGGCAGCAGGAGCGGGTGAAGGCAGCAACAGCGGTGGAGAGCAGCAGCAGGCGGCTCCTCTCTGGTCGGGTGGTGAGTCCCCCTGGTGTGCCCCCTGTAACAGGCCTTGGGCAGCTGTGGGGTGGGGGGTGCAGTGGTATCCTGGCAATAGGCCACATTTTCTGGGCGCTGCCAGGGTGGGCGACAGAATGGCAGCTGATGCGGGTGCTTCCCCAGCAGACCTCTCGGCGCCTGCAGCCAGCGCTTCAGGGGCCCCATCCCTTGTAGACACCATGTCCACGGTCCTGGAGACGTTCGTCTCCCAGGTAGAGTCGCTGTTGAACTGCAGGGATGCCAAAAAGTACCCCTTGCACCCCCCCCTTCTTCTGGAAAGGACTCGGACCCCGAGGGGGGCTCCTCCATTGCGGGGACCACCCTTGAACTGTCGGACGGCGAGATCCCAAACGCTCCTGATAGCGGGGATGAGTTTGAGGCGTCCGCTGCTGCGCACGAGGAGGCTCTTGTTGACGCTCTGATCACCTCAGTGCGTGAGACCCTGCAACTGGAAGAAGTGGCGGGACCCACTTGGAGGGTGCCCGTCCCCTTCGGGTCACATAGACCGGGCCCAGCGGCCAAGGTTTTTCCGTATGTGGATTTTCTGGATAAATTTGTTTATAGGGACTGGGCTCGTCCTCAGAGCTCCCTCCCCATTCTGAAGCGTTTCGCTGTGCTTTATCCCTTTGAGGATAAATTATTGAAGAAGTGGGCATCACCTCCCATGGTTGATCCCCCTGTGGCCCTCCTGAGTAAGGCAACCACCATCCCGGTGGAAGGCACGCCGTTCTTTAAGGACCGGGCTTACAAGAAGGCTGAAGCTTGCGTCAGATCCCTATTTGTTCTAACTGGATCTGCCATGTGGCCCATTGTGGCTTCTGCGCTGGTGTCGCAAACACTTACTGAGTGGGCGAAGCTGCTACACGAGTTGTGCAAGACGCAGGCTTCTCCTGAGTGTGTGTATCTTGCAGATCACATGGTCCAGGGGGCTCAGTATCTGTGCGATGCAGCCCTGGACGTGGCCCCCCTGATATCCAAGGTGTCTGTGGTGGCCAGGCGGTGGCTTTGGCAGCTCTTCGGTGACTCCTTGGATGAGATGATCAAAAATCTCACGGGAGGGAAGAGCACCTTTCTCCCGGAGTCTAGGAGGAGTTCGGACCCCCGTCACCGACAGGGCCCCTCCTTTCCGGCCCATAGGCGGTCTTTTAGTCCCTTCCGCTCCTCCGGCAAGGGTTCACAGCCCACCTAGGCCCCCGCGGGTGGACAGAAGCATCCCTGGCCGCATAAGCCCTCCAAGCCAGAGGACAAGGTCTCCTCCGTATGAAGGGTTGCCCCCGCCCGGTGTTCGGGTGGGGGGGCATCTCCTGGGGTTCTCAGACAGGTGGTCCTCATGCATCTCGGACCGCTGGGTGCTCGAGGTGGTCTCCTCAGGGTACAGCATAGAATTCCGTTCCTGCCCCCCAGACAGGTTCTGCGCTTCCAACCTGCAGCTGCCTGTAGGCAGGCTGCGGGCCCTGTAAGGGGGCTGTGCATGACCTGCTGGGTCAAGGGGTGATTGTTCCCGGGCGGAGCGTTCCCAAGGGTTTTATTCTAACCTTTTTGTGGTTCTAAAGAAGGACGGGGTTCGTCCCATCCTGGATTTGAAGGACCTCAACAGGTTTGTGCGGGTCCGCCGGTTTCGGATGGGGTCGGTCCGCTCAGTAGTAGCGGCCCTGCACCAGGGCGATTTCCTGGCCTCCCTCGACATCAAAGATGCGTACCTGCATGTTCCCATCTGTGCCCAGCACCAGCACTTCCTGCGCTTTGCGGTTGGGGCAGATCACTACCAGTTCGTGGCCCTCCTGTTTGGCCTGGCATTGGCGCCTCGGGTTTTCACCAAACTGCTGGCCCCGGTTCTGGCTCTGCTGAGGCAGAGGGGCATTGCGGTGGTTGTGTATCTGGACGACCTTCTCCTGCGAGCCCAGTCGGCTCCAGCTCTCAGGGGCAATGTGATGATCACCCTGCACACTCTACAGGAGTTCGGAGGGGTGATCAACCTCCCGAAGTCGGTTCTGATTCTGTCTCACCACCTGAAACATCTGGGACTGACCCTGGATGCGGCCCAGGCGAAGGTTTTCCTTCCGCCAACCAAGCGGCAGACGCTTCAGTCGGCGGTTCGGTCCCTGCTGTCCCAGAAATGGGTCTCACTCCGGTTTTGCATGCGGGTCCTGGGCCCTCATGGTGGCCTCCTTCAAGGCGGTCCCTTATGCTCAATACCACACCCGGGTTCTGCAACGCGAGATTCTTCTGAGATGGGACCGGTCCCCATCTTCCCTGGATCGTGTGATCAGGATGGCCCTCGCTGCTCTGGTGGCTACGCTCTTCGGCCGGGGAAGTCCTTCCTCCCCCTTCACTGGACAGTGATCATGACGGACGCCAGCCTGTCAGGCTGGGGGCGGAGTCCTGGGGCTACTCTCAGCCCAGGGCCAGTGGTCTCCGGAGGAGTCTTGTCTCCCGATCAAAGTCCTGGAATTGCGGGCAGTTTGGTGTGCTGCCTCTCCCATTGGACGTCAAGACTACACGGGTACCCGGTACTGATTCAGTCGGACAATGCCACGGCCGTAGCAAACATGAGCCACCAGGGCGGGACAAGGGATCCCCTGGCGGATGCGGCAGATGCTCTTGTGGCTTTGTGGGCTTGGTATCGGCTCATCTATGCCTTCCCTCCTCTCAAACTGCTTCCGCGCCTTTTGCGCAAAATAGAAATGGAGGGTATACCGACCATTCTGGTAGCTCCAGATTGGCCAAGGTGTCCTTGGTACGCCGCTGTAGTGCGACTAGTGGTGGATGTCCCCTGGTGACTTGCGCTTTGCGAGGATCTTCTGTCCCAGGGGCACATCTTGCACCCTGCTTTACCCTCTCTGGCTTTAACGGCCTGGCTATTGAATCCCAGGTGTTGAGGGATCGGGGGGTCTCGGACTTGGTGATTCCTACCATGTTGAAGGCACGTAAGGCCACTTCACATAAAATTTATCACCGCACCTGGAAGGCTTACATTGCCTGGTGCGAAGCCGGGGGTTGGAACCCTCGTTCCTTCTTGGTGGCTCGGGTGCTGGCCTTCTACAGAGGGGCCTCAACCAGCAACTGACGTTAAGTACTATTAAGGGTCAGGTTTCTGCTCTGGCGATCTTTTTTTCAGCGCCCTTTGACGACGCATTCTTTGATCCATACTTTTATGCAGGGGGGTTCGGCATGTTGCCCCCCAGGTACTGGCGCCATGGAACCTCAATTTGGTCCTCTCGGTCCTTCAGAAGACGCCCTTTGAGAATATCAGGGAAGTTTCACTACAACTGCTTTCACAGAAGGTCGCTTTCCTGGTAGCTATCACATTTGCTCGGCGGGTGTCTGGGTTGGCGGCTCTTTCCTGTAGGTCTCCTTATCTGGTCCTACACAAGGATAAGGCGGTCTTGCGCCCATCACCTTCCTTTTTACCGAAGGTGGTGTCATCCTTCCACATCAATGAGGACATTGTCCTTCCTTCATTATGCCTTCACCCTAAGGAGGTTGCTTTGCACTCCCTTGATGTTGTTCGGACCCTGCAGGTGTATCTGGTGACCACGGCCTCCTTTCGGAGGTCGGACTCTTTGTCGTGGTGGATGGTCCACGCAAAGGTTTGGCGGCCTCTTCGGCCACTATCTCACGTTGGATTAGACAGACGGTGACCCGAGCCTATGCTGTTTGGGTTCTGGAGCCTCGCTTTCCGGTCAAGGCTCACTGTACCAGGGCGATTAGCACTTTCTTGGCTTTTCGACATCAGGCGTCTGTGTCTCAAGTGTGCAAGGCGGCTACTTGGACCTCTGTGCACACCTTCTCAAAGTTTTACAAAGCTGATGTTTTAGCATCCTTGGTTGCTGCGTTTGGCCGCAAAGTTTTGCAGACGGCCGTGTGAGACACGCGTGGTTCCTTACTGAGGGTTCAGTTGGGTGTAGTTCTGTTGTTCTGTTACCCACCCCTCATTTTTGGCACTGCTTTTGGGGATCCCACTTAGTCCTAAGAGTCGCTGGGCCTGTCGACGAAAGAAAGAGAAAACAGGATTTTTTTGACTTACCGTAAAATCCCTTTCTCTGAGTTCGTCGACAGGTACATCACCCACCCCTCTGGATGTTGCACTGCTTGTTACGAACTGAGCTAGCAGAGCTGGGTGTGGGGTTATCTGCCAGTGGGGACTGCCCCCTGGGAGGTGCTGTGTCTGTTACTGTTCTTTTTGCTGTTAGAACTGCCTGTTCTGCCTAGTAAACTCCTGAAGAGGGCAGTATAACCCACTTAGTCCTAAGAGTCGCTGTGCCTTTGGACGAACTCGGAGAAAGGGATTTTACGGTAAGTCAAAAAATTCCCATTTTTATTGAAACTCAATACAGTCTCAGACATCAGTACAAACGCAGGTATATCAGGTTAAGCAGTAGATCATCACAGTTAGTATCAGCAATTTTGCTTGATGAAGAGCATACTTGTATAACGATTCTATTTCAGGTAACTTTTGAGTAACAGCTTTCACCTAGAAATTATAAAGATAAATCCGTAAGAAGAAAGGAAGAAGAGAGAGAAAGGGAAAGAAGGGGTAGGGGTGTCGTTCAGCCTGGGTCCTCCTGGAGATGCCATGGCTCCCATACTCGATTTATGAGCCTCCAGATGGTTCTGCAGTCTGGCTGTCATTTTTTCCATCAGCTGTACATCCTTGATCCTAGCATAAAGGTCCTCCTGTGTTGGAGGTTTGCGTCATTTCCAATTTAGAGCCACTAGGCACCTTGCTGCGGTAAGGATGTTTCGTGTTTGTTTACTATGCGGTTTAGACAGTGTTTGTGGAGGAAGGCCTAATAGACAGAATGCAGGTGTCATTAGGCTGTGAGGGCCTAAGATGTTTTGTAGGAGCTGATGTACCATTCGCCAGTAGGGCGTAATCGCAGGACAGCTCCAGTATATGTGTAGGAGAGTGCCTTTGTCCTTTAGGCACCTCAAACACCTGCCTGATGACGCAGGGTATTTGGAATGGAGAACGTCAGGGTTCATGTACCAAAAGTACAGGATTTTATAGGAATTCTCCTTATATAAGGTACAGAGGGAGCTCTTAATGCAGTACTGTTAAGGTTGGACTTGTGGGTGGAAATCTTGATTGGCTTAATATTTATATTAAAAAATAGTGCATTTTAAAATCAATAAACCTCTTATCCCATTCAATGGTTGCAACAATATATATTTTTTTAAAGGATCACATTGGGGACCATGTTACACGGTCCACCCTTTTTTAGGATGGAACATGTAACATGTTCCAGCATCTGCAACTTCTCCCCCCTCCTTGTGACAGGGGGCGGGGGATCTTCTCCCCACATCCACTCTCACAATTTGAAAAGAACATGTTCTTGCGGGGCTCTGCCCACACAGCCACATCATTTATTCACAGTTTTCAGTGAATGAATGCCTGCAAGTACCGTAATCCATTGTGGCTGATGGCTTGTGATTCTCAATGAACTGCGAGGGTGCTAATGAGCGTTCTTGTAGTCCAGGGGTCTCCAAACTTTCTAAACACAGGGCCAGGTCATACTGGGAGTAGAAAATGCCCCAGTGTCAGCAGGAGTAAAAGAAAGACACAACACCCCTGGTCGGTAGAAGCGGGAAAAATTTCCTGTCATTGGTATTGCGTGAATAATGCCTCATCATTGGTGTCAGTGGGAGGAATAGTGGCCTATTGTTGGTGCCCTTGGAAGGAATAGTTAGTGCCCCCATCATTGATGTCATTGGATGGAATAGTGCATTATCATTGGTGTCATTGGGAGGAATAGTGCCTCATCGTTGGTGTCCTTAGAAAGAATAGTTCTCGAATGCTGGTGTCAGTGGGTGGAATGGGGCACTGAGGCCCGGATAAAGGTAAGCAAAGGTCCATAGTTTGGAGACCATTGTCTTTTCTCCTATCGTTCACTGACAGACGCAGCTCTCCAATTACGTGTGGGGTTTATGCTGGTCTCACTAGGAGTTAACTAGGCAGGCAAAAGAAACAGCTGGCCCCTCCCATGGGGCCGTCCTCTCTTCCCACATAAACCCCCTCCATAGAATAGCTCACCAGTCTAAATGCCTAGTTTGCAAGGAGTTGACCTGGCTTCCCTGTAGGGGAAGATCCTGGTCAGGATAGACCCCAACCACTAAAGTAGGTCCATGATTCCCGGGTGGCCGGGAAAGGGATAACCCAGCAGCATGTATGGTATATGCAAAAAGGTTTATTTAAAGAAACAGGACGGACATCAACATAATGACAGTAAGGTAACACATGACCGACAACGTTGTCTAAAATAACAACACCCCCGGGGGTGGCAACCATGCTTTACCCATAGTGTGCATAGCACATGAACCAATCGATAGCATATGTCCCAGGAAACCCTTATATTACAGTCACCCACTCAATGAAGTGTGGGCGATAGTATAGGGAACATCTGGGGATCTAAGGCTATGAGGATTGGTATATACAAAAAGACCAACACCGGATGAAATGAATAGAAATATCCCATGAATAAAGGTTCAAGGCGATAAACAGTCAATGTCACCAGCCAGGTGGTAAGAATATGTGGTACCACATAGAAAAATTCACTGAAGATCCCTTATAAATACAATGAGGAATATGTGCGTATCTGATGTATAATGACTGGATATAGTGCTATACAGTGGCCACACAGAGCCCCTAGGCAATATTCAAAATTGACAGTGACAGACCGTAGTCATCTCTTTGCTTGTGGGTATTCATTGAAAATCAGCCAGGGTATCAGTGTTTACAAATGGCAAGATGAAAAGACCTCCATAGAGAAGTGCACAGGGTGTAAACAGATAGCGGATCAACCAGTGTTCTGTGCTTTGATTCATAAACGCCTGCTGAGTGTGACTGGCGTTCACTTAGCTAGTAGATATTCATTGAAAGTCAGCCAGGGTATCAGTGTTGCAAATGACAAGATGAAAAGACCTCCATATAGAAATGCACAGAGTGTAGACAGAATGCGGATCAACCAGCATGCTGTGCTTTGATTCATAGATGCCTGCTGAGTGTGGCCGGCGTTCACTTACGGTTAGAAGGGCTGAATCCGGGTTAGAGCCTCTGTGCTCAAGATGGATAGGGTCCGATCTTGTACAGGGTGAGGTAGTCCGCCACTGACCTTTCAATGAGGTTGAATCTTCAGCACCAGCGTGTGCTCACTCCTACATCGGGCAGACGACCAGCAACTCAGTGGATAGATTGAACAGCATGGACAGGGTGAATGGCCCTCGTCTCTCAGCTGGGAATCGGCTGGTCATCGGCTCCTGGTGGTCTGGAAAGCCTGGAACGGAGTGGTCATGGTAAATATCCTTCAAGAGTGCAGCAAGAGGGTAAAGATGGCGTGGCCCCCTAAGAACGGGGGAACCCCCGAGGGTGCATGGGGGAAAGACAAAGGGAGCAGGAACCGATGCGTTTCATCCGCTGTACCGCGGATTTCATCAGGGTTATGGGCCCCAGGCATGTGCTTCTTCTTTTTTATAGGCTGTATAGCCAATCAAATTAAATCAAGCTGCTGGACACATTCCGTCACCTGACGTTGTCAAATTAACCCTATGCAGTGAAGATTAACTAAAGATTGTTGCATCAATCCACATATGTGACACTTGTAGATACATTTAAGGCATAATAGCCCCTGTATCTCTCAGATAACATCAAGAATCAAACATTAGATTAAAAATGAAATTAAAATTAAAAACACAATTGGTAATTGCTCATCCCAGGGTGTACAAAGACAAATCGTCAGAGATATCATGGTCAACGCCAATGTATGGGAGCGCACCGGATCTCAAATTAAATATATTAATAGAGTAGGGGGCCCTCGACAGTGCATATGAGCACAGGCCTTGATATGTTTTTCTACTTTTTAGGGGCGGAAAGGAGGACCACGACCAAAAAAAAAAAAATTTTATTGCTGGGTAGCCGCTGGTGGGGCGCATGGAGCTCCTGTTCACCCCCGGCACCCCCCGCACTGCACCGATCGTCTAGCGCCGTTTGTACCGTTTTCGCCGCCGCCATTTTGCCGTAGCCGCAGACCTATTGGGTCTATGGTGCTTTCCCTCTAGCGCTCAGAGCAGCCGTTTGCGGTACTGCATGTTCCCTGAAAGTGTTTTTCAGCCTCTAGTGTTTAACAGCGGCCATTTTGACTGCATGCCTCTGCAATACACGTGTGTGCAGCGTTTTCCCTTCTCCGTGGAACGGTGGAGAAACTGGCGGCGCGGCTCTTCTGACGATCCTCTAGGGTTACAGGCAGCGGAACAGCAAGTATAGAAAGTATCCCCTGTGGGTGCTGGTGGCGGTGGGTGCAGTCCTCCTGGGTTCCCTGGTGCAGTGTGGGGCGGTGGTGTGCGGCAGTGTGGGGGTGCCTCATCATCTTTTTTTAGTGTCACTGAGGGGAGATGGCAGATTACACTGCTGAGCCTGCTGAGGAGTCGCAATCCGCGCAAGGGGCATTTTTGGACCAGCTGCGGGCGGCCTTTAGTGAATTTCTCCCCCGGGCGGATGTCGCCTGACAGGCCCCCAAGAAGCTTCCCCTCCTCCTCTTTATTCATCAGGGGAGGATTCTGATCCGGAAATGGTCTCAGGGATCTCAGGGACCCCAGTGGACCTGTCTGATGGGGGACTGGGCCCATCGGACAGTGAAGAGGATCAGGGGGCGGCGGCTGCATGCGAAAAAGCGTTGGTCTTCGCCATTATCACTGGCATTCGCACTAAGCTGCGACTGGGTCAGGATGGCGAATCGCAGTCTGCTGAATATGTGTGTGGGTCCTCTAGACCCCCTAGGGTCCCCAAGGCTTACCCCTACAATGACTTTTTTGATAATTTTCTTTATCGTGAATGGCAGCGTCCGCAGCACTCTTCTTCGCTGTCAAAACGGTTCGCTGCTCGCTATCCCTTTTGAGTAAAGCTTTTTGAAAAAATGTGAATCGCCTGTGGTGGATCCACCGATAGCCCGCCTTAATAAGGCGACGACCATCCATCTGGAAGGGACCCCTTCCTTTAAGGATCCCGCTGATAGAGAAACAGAAGCGCTTTTAAAGTCACTGTTCCTGGTGGCAGGTTCTGCCGTGCGGCCAGCCCTGGCGTCCGCCATGGTGGCACAACATCTGTCTGAGCGTATGGAAGAGCTCCAGAAGGATCTGGAAAACGGTCGCCTGATGGACGCCCCACAGAGGGCTGAGTTTTTGCTCCAAGGGTTCAAGTACCTTTGTGATGCGGCCATTGATTTACTGCCGATGTTATCCAGAATAACGATTTTTGCCGTCATACTCAGGCGGATACTTTGGCTGCGTTCTTGGTCCGGTGACCATGTTTCTAAAAAGGGGCTTGCTGACCTCCCTTTTCAGGGTGGACATCTATTTGGTCCACGTTTGGATGAGATTATTAAGGACTTCACGGGAGGTAAGAGTACCTTCCTTCCAGAGCCCCGCAGGCGTGAGTTTTGCTATAGGCAGGGGCCCCTCCCTCGGGTCAGAAGAGTTTTTTTCGCGCCCCGGGCGCAGCAGGTAAAGGGACCCGCCCCGGTAAGGTCGCTGCAGGGGCCAGAAGACGGCAGTGCCAGTGCAAGACCAAAAAGGCGGAGGAAAAGTGCTCCTCAGCCTGATTGGTTGCCCCCACCCGGGAATCGGGTGGGGGGACGTCTTCTGGGGTTCGTAGGCCAGTGGCTGGCCCACATTCCCGATCGTTGGGTCCGGGAAGTGGTGTCTACCGGGTACAGGATAGAGTTCAACACTCTACCCCTAGACAGGTTCTTCCCATCAAACTTAGGGCTCCCGCAGGACCGCCGGGAGGCTCTTTTTAGGGCTGGTCAAGCAGTTTTGGACCAGGGCGGGAACGTGCCAGTGCCTCCAGAAGAGAGGTTTCTACTCGAATCTATTCGTGTTTCCCAAAAAAGGGGGGGGGGGGTTCGGCCAGTACTGGACCTGAAGGCCCTGAACTGGTATGTCAGGGCGTCGAAATTCCGGATGGAATCTATCCGCTCGGTCGTGGCCGCCCTTCATCAGGGGGAATTTCTGCCGTCCCTGGACATCAGGGATGCGTACCTCCATGTACCCATTCGTCCACGGCATCAGCGCTTTGCAGTGGCAGACCTCCATTTTCAATTTGTGGCACTCCCCTTCGGCCTGGCCTCAGCACCTCGAGTTTTCACAAAACTGCTAGCCCCGGTGTTGGCGTTGTTCCAACAGAGAGGCATTGCGGTGGTGACCTACCTAGACTACCTGCTCCTGCGAGCGGAGTCCGCCTCGGCTCTGGAGGAGAATGTGAGCATCACAATGACATCGCTGCAGGACTTCGGTTGGTTAATCAACCTGCAGAAGTCGTCAGTCTCTCCATCCCGTCGCCTGGAGTATCTGGGTCTAATTCTGGACACAGAACAGGCGAAGATGTTCCTCCCTCCAGCCAAGTTGCTGTCTATACAGTCAGCAGTGCGAACTCTCCTGTCGCACCGTCTATCTTCATTATGGTTCTGTATGCGGGTGCTGGGGCTCATGGTCTCGTCGTTCGAGGCGATCCCATTCGCCCAGAGTCACACGTGTCTCCTTTGGCGAGCAATTCTGGCTCGGTGGGACAGGCCCCCTCGGTCCTTGGACCTTCGTATCCGTCTGAGCTCCCAGACCAGGGCGTCTCTGGCTTGGTGGCTTCGGGACTCGACCCTGACTCAGGGGAAGTTGTCCCTGCCCCTTCAGTGGGTGATAATCACCACGGATGCCAGTCTTTCAGGCTGGGGAGGGATCCTGGGGCAGCTGTCTGCCCAGG
>BLSH010193835.1:176816-192631 GCA_018402905.1 Glandirana rugosa
AAAAATCAGCTGCTACAAGTACTGTAGCTGCTGACTTTTAACTGCTTAAGCCCTGGAAGGTTTTAACCCCCCCCCCCCCCCATGACCAGACCGTTTTTTGCGATACAGCACTGAGCTATTTTAAGCTGACAATTGCGCAGTCGTGCGACGATACGCTCTACCCAAATACAATTTGTGTCCTCCTTTCTCTTGCGTTCGCTGTCAGACGCAGCCCTTCATTGACCAGTGTGGTTTATGCACATCCTACCAGGAGTAGACTAGGCAAATAGAAAAAAAGCATGCTGACCCCTCCCAGGGGGCCGTCCTCACTCTAGCTTATAACCCCCCTGCTCTGTATAGCATGTCAGTTTTATTATGCCTAGTGCAAGGAGTTAGACCTGGGACCTGCGGTTCCACAGATTGTTTCTTCTTTGGAAGCTTTCTGATTGAAGACTGCTATCAAGTAGCCGGCTGGGGCATAGAGGATATCCCGAATCCTGAACTCTCCCCAGCGCGGCCGACCGATGCGAGCTACCCTTAGCCCTAGCAGGGTCCGCAGCATTGTACCCGTTCCGTGCGGGAGGCCAGTGGGTGACCCCCACTTGCGCCCAGTGACCGGGCTCTGCTCACGTCCAGGGGCGCTTGGCCTGCAGCATCCCTCTCCGCCAGATGGGAGGAAGGTCTGCAACCGGGTGGCTACCCGCTACGCCCGTCGGATTGGTGAGTGACCCCCCCCCAGAGGGTACTGGGCGTTTTTGTAGCCTACTAGGCCGGCCGGTGGCGGGTTCCTGGGGCTACAGATCACCGTGGGTATCTTTGCTCGGGGTCGCCCCCTCCTACACCCCCCTTCCCCCGTACCGCACCCCGCGCTCTAAAAGCCGCCATGTGACGATCCACCGCCATTTTGCCGTAGCCGCGGCCTTTTTGTGGGCTATTTTGGCCTCTAGTGTCGGATCGGCGGCCATTATGCCGTAGTCGCAGCATGTGTAACAGGCTTTGGCCTCTTGTGACCGCTCGGCAGCCATGTTTGATGTGCCTGTGGATGAAAACGTGCGGCCGACGCCGCTTCTTCCTCTTTCACTCTGGGACAGCGTGGATGGCACAAGGCGGCGCAGGCTCCTGGCTGGTGGCAGGCACTCCTACTGGAACGCAGCTATTAAAGGGCAATCACTAACTGCAAGTATAGCTGGGCTCTCCTTGGGGTGCTGGTAGCGGTGGGTGCGATCCTCCTGGGTGTCTCCCGGTTGATCTGTGTGGCAGTGGTGGGGCTGCATTGTGGGGGTGTCAGGGCTTTTTGGCCTGTCCGTTGGCGCAATGGTGGCTGAACCTGCGGGTCCTTACAAGGAGGAGTCGGTTGAAGCGCAACCTGCGCTGGGGCCTGTGGTTCCCCTGAAAAAGCTAAGATCCGTATTGGTGGAATTTTTTCCCCGGAAGTGCTGTGTCGTGCTAAGGGGGTGTCTAAAGAGCGTCCACCCCCCTCCCATCAGGGGGAGGATTCTGAACCGGAAGGGGCCTCGGTGGTCCCCGGGACCCCCGTGGAGCTCTCAGATGGTGTACTGGAGCCCTCGGATGGCATGGAAGACCAGGGGGCCTCAGTAGCGCGCGATTGGCCACCCTAATCGCCAATATCCCTGCGTCCCTGCGACTGGACCAAGCCGGGGAGTCGCAGGAGTCTGCATATGTTTGTGGGTCTTTTAAGCCACATAGGTCCCCTAGGGCTTATCCCTATGATCAATTCTTTGACCAGCTGGTCTACAAGGAATGACAGCGTCCACAGAATACCTTTGCTTTGCCCAAACGTTTCACTGTACGCTATCCCTTTGAGGATAGTTTTGTGAAGAAGTGGGCATCCCCAGCAGTGGACCCTCCGGTGGCTCACTTGAATAAGGCAATGACATACCCTTGGAGGGGTCTCCCTCTTTTTAGGATCCGGCCGATAGGCGGACGGAGGCGGTATCCGAGGCACTGTTCTTGTTGGCGGGGTCGGCCATGAGACCAGCCCTGGTGTCGGCCATGGTGGCGCAATCTCTTACAGAGTGTGAGACTGAGTTGCACAATGAGTTGAGCTGCGGTAGCTCGCTTGAGCGTCACAGCAAGCAGACCATCTGCTACGGGGTCTTTGGTACCTGTGTGACGCAGCTTTGGACCTGTTTCCCATGCTGTCTAAGATGTCTGTTTTTGCAGTCATTATCAGGCGGGTGCTGTGGTTACGCTGTTGGTCGGGTGACCACGCGTCTAAGAAGGGCCTCACGGATCTCCCCTTTCAGGGTGGTCGGCTGTTTGGGGCACAATTGGATGAAATCATTAAAGATTTCCCCGGAGGGAAGAGTACTTTTCTCCCGGAGCCCAGGCGGCGGGAGTTCCACTGTAAGCAGGGTCCTGCTTCTTCGGGTCAGAAGAGGTTTTTTTCGTGTGCCCGGTGCAGCGGGCAAGGGCTCGAGGCCCGGCAAGTCTGCCTCCGGATCTGGTAAACGGCCCTGGCAGCACAAGAGCGAAAAGGCGGAGGATAAGTCCTCCTCCGCATGATGGGTTGCTGATTGTTGATTCTCGGGTGGGGGGCCGACTGGGATTCGCAGACAGGTGGACTGTCCGCATTTCCGACCGATGGGTGCAGGAAGTGGTGTCCTCCGGATACAGGATAGAGTTCAGCACTCTACCCCCAGACAAGTTCTTCCCATCTAACTTGAGACTCCCTCAGGGGCATTGAGAGGCTCTCCTAGTGGCCGTTCAGACACTCTCCGAACAAGGGGCGATTGTGCCGGTACCTCCATTGGAAAGGTTCCGCGGCTTCTATTCAAACCTCTTTGTGGCGCCCAAAAAGGGTGGGGTCAGGCCAGTTCTGGACCTGAAAGTGCTAAACCACTTTGTGAAGGCGCGGAAATTCCGTATGGAATCTGTCCGTTCGGTCTTAGCCGCCCTGCACCAAGGGGACTTCATGGCGTCTCTGGATATCAGGGACGCGTATCTTCATGTTCCCATTTGTCCCCGGCACCAGCGCTTTCTGCGCTTTGCAGTGGGGGATCTTCATTATCAATTTGTGGCACTTCCCTTCGGTCTGGCCTCGGCTCCTCGGGTGTTCACCAAGCTGGTGGCTCCGGTGCTGGCGCTATTGAGGCAGAGAGGCATTGCGGTAGTAGCATACCTCGACGACTTACTCCTGCGAGCGCAGTCTGCTACGGCCCTGGAGGAGAACGTGGCTATCACCATGGCCTCGTTGAAAGACTTTGGCTGGCTGATCAACCTGCAGAAGTCGACGTTGACCTCGCCCTGTCGACTGGAATATCTGTGTCTAATTCTGGGCACGGAGCAGGCGAAGGTGTTCTTGCCTCCGGCCAAGTTACTAACACTGCAAGCAGCGGTGCGAACCCTGCTGTCATGCCAGTGGTCCTCCTTCCTTTTCTCTATGCGGGTGTTGGGGCTCATGGTTTCAGCCTTCGAGGTGATACCTTACGCCCAGAGTCACACTCTGCTCCTGCAGCGAGCAAATCTGTCAAGGTGGGACACGTCTCTGCTGTCCCTGTACCAGCTGATCAGATTGGATCATCAGACCAGAGGATCGTTGACCTGGTAGCTTCGGGCCCCTACTCTAACGTTGGAAGTCGTTTCTTCCCCTGAACTGGTCGATAGTCACGACGGATGCCAGCCTATCGGGCTAGGGGGGGGTCCTGGGGAAGCTGTCTGCCCAGGGCCGTTGGTCGGCGCAGGAATCTCGCCTTCCGATAAATGTGCTGGAGTTGAGGGCAATCGGGCTCTGCCTCTACCACTGGACGGTAAGGCTGCACGGCCTCCCGGTTTGGGTTCAGTCGGACAACGCCATGGCTGTGGCGTACGTGAACCATCAGGGCGGAACAAGGAGCTCGGCAGCGGAAGCGGCTCTCATTCTGCGATGGGCAGAACTTCACGTGCCGGCAATCTCCGCCATTTACATTCCAGGCGTAGAAAATTGGCAAGTGGATTTTCTCAGTCGCCAGACGCTGGATCAGGGGGAATGGTCCCTACATCCAGAGGTGTTCCGCCAGATTTGCCACAAGTGGGGCACGCCAGACGTGGACCTCATGGCGTCCAGGTTCAATCACATGGTGCAGACCTTCGTGTGCAGAACAAGGGACCCGTTGGTGGCGCCTTGGGGTCGGTATTGGCTCCTGTACGCTTTCCCTCCCATCGAGCTTCTACCACGGCTACTGTGCAGGGTAGAAAGCGGAGGGAATCCCGACAATCCTGGTAACTTCGGATTGGCGCCGGCGCCCTTGGTACGTCGACGTGGTGCGGATGGTGACCGATTTTCGCTGGCGTCTGCCGCTGCGAGAAGATCTGCTGTCACAGGGACCCATCCTGCACCCTGCTTTACCCTCGCTGGCTTTGATGGCTTGGCTATTGAGTACCAGTTGATGAGGGATAGGGGTGTCTCTGACTCCGTGATCCCTACCATGCTTAAGGCGCGCAAGATTTATCATCGCACCTGGAAGGCCTATATTGCCTGGTGCGAGGCGGGGGGTTCGAATCCCCGCTCTTACGTATTGTCCCGGGTGCTGACTTTTTTGCAGCAGGGCCTGGATAACAAGTTGGCATTGAGTACTCTCAAGGGTCAGATTTTGGCTTTGGCGATTCTCTTTCAACGGCCTTTGGCGTCACATTCGTTAATACGTACATTTGTACAGGGTGTACGCAATGTGGCTCCTCAGATACGGTCGCCTGTGGCGCAGTGGGATTTGAATTTGGTACTTTCTGTACTGCAGAAACCGCCATATGAGAAAATCAGGGACATTCCCCTACAATTGCTGTCGCACAAAAGTGGCTTTCTTGGTGGCCATTACATCCGCTAGGCGTGTGTCTGAGTTGGCAGCGTTGTCCTGTAAGTCTCCTTACTTGGTCCTTCATAGGAACAAGGCGGTCTTGCGACCTTCCCCTTCATTTCTACCGAAGGTGGTCTCCTCTTTCCACATTAATGAGGATATTGTTCTCCCTTCATTACGTCCGCACCCGTCGCATCCCAAGGAATTTGAGTTACATTCTTTGGATGTTGTGAGGGCTTTGCGGGTGTATTTGGCGGCTACAGCTTCCTTTCGGAAGTCTGATGCGTTTGTGCTGACACAAGGACCGCACAAAGGGTTGGCGGCCTCATCGGCTACTGTTTCCTGTTGGATTAGACAGACCGTGACTCATGCGTATACTGTTCGGGGCAAAGTCCCTCCTTTTCCAGTCATGGCTCATTCTACCAGGGCAGTTAGTACTTACTGGGCTTTCAGACACCAAGTTTCGTTGTCCAAGGTGTGCAAGGTGCTACTTGGGCCTCGGTGCACACTTTTGCTAATTTTTACAAAGTTGATGTGTCAGCATCTGCGGATGTTGCTTTTGGCCGTAAAGTTTTACAGGTGGTGGTATAGGCGCCTCCTGAGAGGATTCTGTTGGGTACAGTTGTTGTTTACCCACCCCTCTTGAATGACACTGCTTTGGGACATCCCCACTTGTCAATGAAGGTCTGCGTCTGTCAGTGAACATTGGAGAAAATAGGATTTTACTAAGAACTTACCGTAAAATCCTTTTCTCTGAGTTCACTGACAGACGCAGCACCCACCCCTCTGTGTTGCGTTTGTACAGTTTGTTACGAACTGATATAGAGCAGGGGGGGTTATATGCTGGAGTGAGGATGGCCCCCTGGGAGGGGTCAGCTTGCTTTTTTTTTTTTTTTTTCTAGTCTACTCCTGGTAGGATGTGCATAAACCCCACTTGTCAATGAAGGGCTGCGTCTGTCAGTGAACTCAGAGAAAAGGATTTTACGGTAAGTTCTTAATAAAATCCCTTTTTTTCCCCACAAATAGAGCTTTCTTTTGGTGGTATTTGATCACCTCTGCGGTTTGTTTTTTGTGCTATAAACAAAAAAAGAGCGACAATTTTGAAAATAAGCAAATTTTTTACTTTCTCCTATAAAACTTATCCAATAAAAAAGGAAAACAATCTAATTTATTCAGCAATTTAAGCCAATATGTATTCTTCTACATATTTTTGGTAAAAAAAATCCCAATAAACGTTTATTGAATTTGGGCGAAAGTCATCGCGTCTACAAAGTATGGGATAGATTTATGGATTTTTTTTTATTTTTTTACTAGTACGGGCAGCAATAAGCACATTTTTTGCAGGATTGAGGCAGACAAATCTGACATTAAGTGACACTTTTTGGGGACCAGTGACACTAATACAGAGATCAGTGCTAAAAAAAAATATGCACTGTCACTGTGCTAATGACACTGGCAGGGAAGGGGTTAAGCAGGGCAATCAAAGGGTGAAGTGTGCTCCTAGTGAGTGCTCTCTAACTGTGTGGGGGATGGCTAAACTGGAGGAGCACAGAGATCCGTGTTTCTGATTAGCAGAAACACAAGATCTCCATCTTCTTCTCTGACAAAATGGCGGTCTGCCTTGTTTACATAGGCAGACCGCCATTCTGCCTCTTCTGCCAACGATCGGTGGACCCGCTGGCCAGCAGGATTGGGTCGCCGGTGGCACGCGCATGCCCCGTGCATGAAATCACATACAGGTATGTGATTTTGCGCAGGAGGGCCGCCCTGCCGCACTATATCTGCGTGGGATGGTCTTTAAGAGGTTAATATAAGGACACTTAGGACCCGTTCACACAGGGACGATCCAACTTCAGGGGAATTTGCTAGGCGACTTTCAGCATTATTTCAGGCGACTTACAACACTACTTATGCCAGGCAACTTTGCCTGTTGCCAATCGGGAGGGAGGGGTTGTCCCAAATAAATTCTGTTCTTTTCATTGTAACGTCGCTTACATTAAGATGGGGGATCCGACATGGAGGTGACTTCTATTTAATCCTATGGTCACAAGTCGAATAGAGGTCACCTTGAAGTCGTGCAGGAACCTTTTCTGAAGTCTGAGCAACTTCAGTAGTGTGCATTAGGACTGCTCCCATTCACTTCAATGGGATATCAATTGTCAAGCGACTTGAGTCGCCCCGTGTGAACGGGCCTTTACCTGTCCAGGGAGCCCGAGATGTCGGCACCCTATCAGGTCCGTCCTTCAGCTCCGGTGCAGGCGCTGGTATCCTTACTAGGGGAAACAGGAAATGAAGCCTACTGCTCATGCACGAGTCACACTGAGCTTTCTGAATGGTCCCGCCGTCTTCTGGGACATGTGTATCTTCCAGAAGGCAGCAAGGAGTAGGGGTCAGACATTGCGCAGATCATCGTGCAAGATTGTGGCGATCTTACGAGGAAGTGGAAGGGGAAACCTGGTTTTGCCCGGTATCCACTCCCCCCCCCGAAAGTTGCCAAATGTGGCAGTGGAGGGTAGGGTGGGGGGAAGGGGGGTGCAAGGAAGCAAACAAGCCCTCTTTTGGGTGGTGCTCCGCTTTAACCATTTTAGTCCTGGAGCCATTTTCTTTTTTTTAACATGTTTAAAAAATGTTAGGCCTGAAGATTACTTAAAAACCCCAAACATTATATATTTTCTGAAAGCAGAGACCCTAGAGAATAAAATATTGGTAGTTCCAATTTTTATGTCACATGATATTAGCTCAACAGTTTATAAAATGCAAAATTTCAATAAAAATTACTCTAAAGTTAATTTTAGGGCACACAAATGCAGTCATTTATCCAATTATTTGGTAAAATATAAAAGATGAAGAACCGAGTAAATAGATGCCCAAAATGGAATTGTGTGCACCCGTGAAAACGCAAAAAATTGTCAATACTCTATACTTTATAAGCCCCTACAGGTCATCAGTTTTTTAGTGTTACCCACTGGAGCTCTGGAGCTACAATTATTGATCTCACTCTGGTGTGCACGGTGATATGTAAAATGTATAGCACGAATGCTGTTTTTTACGTTGGTGCCCCAGCACATATTTGTTCTTTCTAAATGTTTTAATTTTTTTTTTTTTTCAACATATGATTTTATTGCCATTACATAGGGGACCAGTAGCTCCCTACGTGATGGCATATAGGTAACGGGTCCTCTTGGTGACAAGTAGAGGAGCAGTGTGCACAGACAGGCTCCCTTGCTTGCCGGCTCTGACTGTCATTGCCGCCTCTGAGGCTGGATTCACACCAGTCCCGTGCGAATTCCTGCCTTATTGTTGGTGAAAAGGACAGGCGCCGCTGTTTAACGGCTCCTGTCCGTTCTCACTGCAGATCAGCTGACCAGGGAGGGGGGAGGTACAGTGAAGAGGGGGAAAGAATCCCCATTCAATGCGGAACACATCTGCAAGTCAGATGCGTTCCCATTGAACATAACGGGCTGGGAATTCGCACCGCACAGAAAAGTGTACGTGGACTGCGAATGCACCGCACCTATGTGAACTGCACACATAGAAAACAATGTGTTTTCCGTGTCCTGCAAATTGGATGCGATGTAAGCCGTATCCAATTTGCATAGGTGTGAACCCAGCCTCAATGGTATTGCCAGCTCCTTTGTTTACATTAGGGCCAGGAGCTGTCATTAGGCCCCGCCACTGGTTTAAAACCGAAATCCTCACCTCCATCACAAACTCTGTTTTATAACGTAAATTCAGTATAAACATTACCATCTATCTCATACTGTTCAGGCTTGTTTGCAATCTACTATATAACCAATGCTTTTTCTGATGTGGTCAGCAATGAATAAGTAAAGTTAGTTTATAGTAAGGTAGACTGTAATCTAATATGAGAGCACAGCATTATCTTCTAAACAGGCTACATTTACATCACTGCCAATAGAAATGAAAAACAAATGGGGGTTCAGTCCACATTTCATTATAGTGGACAGAACAATCAATATCCTAAAAATGTCTTTAGGCCATTTATGAAAAGGCATCCAGGCGGAAGTGTAAATATTTTGTGCTTTTACTGTAACATTTATAACCCAGTTTGTGTTATTTCCCAATTCCCACATTCTCCGAGTACAGGATATATACTCTACTGTGGCCTCTATGGCTCTTTTCTCTGGCATATCAGTATCTGTTATCACACATGTACTTGTTACAGCTTAAGTTATTATCCACCAGTTTTAACTTTTTTTTTTTTTTTTTTATATATTTCCATTTACATTCAGTTATGGAAACAGCAGAATTTTTTTAAGTAAACGTTTTTATTCTTGTGTGCGTATCTTTTAATATTATTATATGCTCTTTCAGATACCCTATCAGAATTGCAGAGATGCGACTATTCTGTAATCGGGCAACCCAGGGAAGGTAGTTCCAGTCCATCAGCAACCAGAACAATGATTCAATCAGATATAAGATGGCGTGATTACCTGACCCCAGTGGAGAACAGCAGGCACATCCAGCAGATCATAGACAAATACACTAAAGACCTTCATGTGTCACTTGGGAGGAACTTGAGCTTTCATTGTAAGTAGACATTTATTTATATTCAGCTTGGGCAATGGGAAGATTGCTAGGCCCCATTTTTGATGCAGTTAAATGTATGTGAATTTGCATGCGAAGTACATGCCAAGAAAATGTATCAAGGCAGTATGGTTTTGCATAGAGTAAGATACGGGTTAAAACCCGTTTTTTTTTTTTTTTCTTCTTTATTTCTGCTCACTTTCTCTTCCAGTGACAGTGTACACCAGGACAAATAGCCCCAGGGGGATCACAGACCGCATTAAAAACACAGAGGTTAAAACCCCCTAACCACAATCTAAAACTAAACATAGAGCTGAGCCAGAAATGCACAGTTTTCAGTTAAACAAGTAATCTGCCCTTCTGTTAAAGTGGGAGTAAACTCCCTTGGTTGACTTTTACCTATAAGTCAGCCTATAATAAGGCTTTCATATAGGTACAGTAAATATCTTCTACACTTGCACTGTCTCCTACCTATCCCGTTCCTTCACAGCCCTGTGGCATGAACAGTGGCTTCCGCGTGCATGCGTAGGAGTATTAATTATGGCTCGTCCATGCAACAGACCACAATGCGCTAACCTGGGAGGAAGACAGGGTGAAGATAGACCTGTCAGCGGTGACAATGCGCCGCTGGAGAGCTTCATTTTAAGGTAAGTTTCACATAATGTGCTTGTATGCAATGCATACTAGCACATTAAACATGGCCTTGCAGGTTTTGTTTTGTTTCTTAAAAAGGGCTGTGGTTTACAATATTCATATCCCTTGACATTTTCCACTTTTTGTCATGTTACAATGTAAAACATAAATGTTTTTTATTGGGATTTTATAATAGACCAGCACAAAGTGGCACATTATTGTGAAGTGGAAGGAAAATGATCAAAGGTTTTTAACATCTTTTACAAATATTTGAAAAGTGTGGCGTGCATTTGTATTCAGCCCCCTTTACTCTGATACCCCTGACTAAAACCTAGTGGAACCAATTGCCTTCAGAAGTCATCTAATTAGTAAATAGTCCACCTGTGTGTAATTTAATCTCTGTATAAATACAGCTGTTCTGTGAAGCCCTCAGAGGTTTGTTAGATAACCTTAGTGAACAAACAGCATCATGAAGGCCAAGGAACACGGCAGACAGGTCAGAGATAAAGTTGTGGAGAAGTTTAAAGCAGGGTTAGGGTAATAAAAAAAACCCTTTAAATGGTTAAAAAAAAAAAAAAAGCTTTGAGCATCTCACGAAGCACTGATCAAGCCATCACCTGAAAATGGAAAGAGTATGGCACAACTGCAAACTTACCAAGACATGGACGTCCACCTAAGCTGACAGGCTGGGCAAGGAGAGCATTAATCAGAGAAGCAGCCAAGAGGCCCATGGTAACTCTGGAGGAGCTGCAGAGATCCACAGCTCACGGGGGAGAATCTGTCTACAGGTTAACTATTAGTCGTGCTCTCCACAAATATGACCTTTATGGAAGGGTGGCAAGAAGAAAGCCACTATTGAAAGCCATCAGAAGTCCCATTTGCAGTTTGGGAGAAGCCATGTGGGGGACACAGCAAACATGTGGAAGAAGGCGCTCTGGTCAGATGAAACCAACTTTGAACGTTTTGGCCTAAAAGCAAATGTGTGGAGGAAAACTAACACTGCACATCACCCTGAACACACCATCCCCACCGTGAAACATGGTGGTGGCAGCTGGCAGGGAAGCTGGTCATATGAATACAAATGCACACCACACTTTTCACATATTTATTTGTAAAAAAAAATTCAAAACCATTTATCATTTCTCCTACGTTCACTGACAGACGCAGCCCTTCATTGACAAGTGGGGTTTATGCACATCCTAATAGGAGCAGACTAGGCAAATAGAAAAAAAGCAAGCTGACCCCTCCCAGGGAGCCGTCCTCACTCCAGCATATAACCCCCCAGCTCTGCATAGCATATCCAGTTTTATTATGCCTAGTGCAAGGAGTTAGACCTGGTTCCCTGCTGAGACCTGCGGTTCCCCAGATTTTTTCTTATTTTGGCTTTTCAAGCTATCTAATGAAGACTGCTATCAAGTAGCCGGTTGGGGCATAGAGGATATCTCGAATCCTGAAATCTCCCCAGCATGGCCGACCAATGCGAGCTACCCTTAGCCTTGGCGGGCCCCGCCGCATCGTACCCATTCCATGCGGGAGGCTAGTGGGTGACCCCCACTTGCGTCCATTGACCGGGCTGTGCTCGCGTCCAGGGGCGCTGGGCCTGCAGCATCCCTCCCCATCAGATGGGTGGAAGGTCTGCTACCGGGTGGCTACCCGCTATGCCCGTCGGATTGGTGAGTGACCCCCCCCCCCCCCCGAGGGGGTGGGGGGGCTGGGCGTTTGGCGGACTAGGCCGGCCGGTGGAGGGTTTTTAGGGCTACAGGTCCCCTTTGTTTTGGTCTGTTTCACCCCCTCCTACCCCCCCCTAGAACCGCCATGCGGCTGATCACCGACATTTTGCCGTGGCCGCTGCCATTTTGTGGGCTATTTTTGGCCTCTAGTGGTGGACTGGCGTCCATTTTCCCATAGTCGTGGCCTCTTGTGACCGCTCGGCAGCCATTTTGATGTACCTGTGGATGAAAACGTGCGGCTGGCGCCGTTTCTCCCTCTTTTCCTCTGGGACAGCGTGGAAGGCACAGGGCGGCGAAGGCTCCTGACAAGGCGGTCAAGCACTCCTACTGGGACGCAGCGCTTGAAGGGTAATTACTCACAGCAAGTATAGCTGGGCTCTCCCTGGGGTATTGGCAGCGGTGGGTGCAGTCCTCCTGGGTATCTCCCAGTTGCTCTGTGGGGCAGTGGTGGGGCTGCATTGTGGGGGTGTCGGGGCCTATTTGGCCTAGAAGTGTTCCGGTGACAATGGCGGCTGAACCTGCGGGTTCTTCCCAGGAGTCTGTGGAAGCGCAACCTACGCTGGGCCCTATGGTTCCCCTGGATTAGTTAAGGTCCATATTGGGGGAATTTTTCCCCCGGGAGGTGCCGTGCCGTGCTAAGGGGGTGCCTAAAAAGCATCCACACCCCCCTCCTTCCTCATGGGAGGATTCTGAACCGGAAGGGGCCTCAGTGGTCACGGGGACCCCCGTGGAGCTCTCAGATGATGAACTGGAGCCCTCGGGTGGTGAGGAAGACCAGGGGGCCTCAGTAGCGCGCGAGAGGGCGCTGGTGGCCTTCCTGATCACCAATATCCGTGCGTCCTTGCGACTGAACCAAGCCGGGGAGTCGCAGGAGACGGTCTACGTTTGTGGGTCTTTTAAGCCACCTCGGTCCCCTAGGGGCTTATCCCTATGATCAATTATTTGACCAGCTGGTGGTCTATAAGGAATGGCAGCGTCCGCAGAATTCCTTTTCATTGCCCAAACGTTTCGCTGTGCACTATCGCTTTGAGGATAGTTTTGTGAAGAAGTGGGCGTCCCCCGCAGTGGGCCCTCCGGTGTCTCGCCTGAATAAGGCAACGACCATCCCATTGGAGGGGTCTCCCTCTTTTTTAAGGATCCGGCTCATGGGCGGACGGAGGCGGTATCCAAGGCACTGTTCTTGGTGGCGGGGTCGGCCATGAGACCAGCTCTGGCGTCAGCCATGGTGGCGCAATCTCTTACCGAGTGTGCGACTGAGTTGCACAATGAGTTGAGCTGCGGGTGCTCGTCTGAGGCTTCACAGCGGATGAACCATCTGATACAGGGTCTTCGGTACCTGTGTGACGCAGCTTTGGACCTGCTTCCTTATGCTGTATAAGATGTCTGTTTTTGCAGTCATTATCAGACGGGTGCTGTGGTTACGCTGTTGGTCGGAAGACCACGCATCTAAAAAGAGATTTTTACGTTTGCCTGGTGCAGCGGGCAAGGGCTCAAGGCCCGGCAAGTCTGCCCCGGGGTCCGGTAAACGGCCCTGGCAGCGCAAGAGCGAAAAGACGGAGGAAAAGTCCTCCTCCGCATGATGGGTGGGGGGCCGACTTCTGGGGTGCGCAGACGGGTGGACTGCCCGCATTTCCGACCGGTGGGTGCTGGAAGTGGTGTCCTCAGGATAAAGGATAGAGTTCAGTACTCTACCCCCAGACAGGTTCTTCCCATCGAACCTGAGACTCCCTCAGGGGCGTCGAGAGGCTCTCCTATGGGCTGTTCAGACTCTCTCCGAACAAGGGGTGATTGTGCCGGTACCTCCGCTGGAAAGGTTCCGCGGCTTCTATTCAAACCTATTTGTGGTGCCCAAAAAAGGTGGGGTCAGGCCAGTTCTGGACCTAAAAGCGCTAAACCACTTTGAGGGCGCGAAGATTCAACATTGAATCTGTCCGATCGGTCGTGGCCGCCCTGCACCAATGGGACTTCATGGCGTCTCTGGATATGAGGGACGCGTATCGCCATGTTCCCATTTGTCCCCAGCACCAGCGCTTTGCGGTGGGGGATCTACATTACCAATTTGTGGCACTTCCCTTCGGTCTGGCCTCGGCTCCTCTGGTATTCACCAAGCTGGTGGCTCCGGTGCTGGCGCTATTGAGGCAGAGAGGCATTGCGGTGGTAGCATACCTCGACGATTTACTCCTGCAAGCGGAGTCTGCTTCGGCCCTGGAGGAGAATGTGGCTATCACCATGGCTTCGTTGAAAGACTTCAACAGGCTGATCAATCTGCAGAAGTCGACGTTGACTCCATCCTGTCGACTGGAATATCTGGGTCTGATTCTGGACACGGAGCAGGCGAAGGTGTTCTTACCTCCGGCCAAGTTACTAACCCTGCAAGCAGCGGTGCGAACCCTGCTGTCACGCCAGTGGTCCTCCTTACTGTTCTGTATGCGGGTTTTGGGGTTCATGGTCTCAGCCTTCGAGGCGATACCCTACGCCCAGAGTCACACTCGGCTCCTACAGCGAGCTATTCTGTCACGGTGGGACAAGTCTCCACTGTCCCTGGACCAGCTGATCAGATTGGATCATCAGACCAGAGGATCGTTGACCTGGTGGCTTCGGGCCCCAGCTCTAACGTTGGGGAAGTCGTTTCTCCCCCTGAATTGGTCGATAGTCACGACGGACGCCAGCCTATCGGGCTGGGGGGGGGTCCTGGGGCAGCTGTCTGCTCAGGGCCGTTAGTCGGCGCATGCATACCACCTTCCGATGTGCTGGAGTTGAGGGCAATCGGGCTCTGCCTCTCCGACTGGACGGTAAGGCTGCGCGGCCTCCCGGTTCGGGTTCAGTCGGACAACGCCACGGCGGTGGCGTACGTGAACCATCAGGGCGGAACAAGGAGCTCGGCAGCGGCTGCGGAAGCGGCTCTCATTCTGAGATGGGCATAACTTCACGTGCCGGCGATCTCCGCCATTTACATTCCGGGCGTAGAAAATTGGCAGGCGGACTTTCTCAGTCGCCAGACGCTGGATCAGGGGGAATGGTCCCTACATCCAGACGTATTCTGCCAGATTTGCCACAAGTTGGGCATGCCAGACGTGGACCTCATGGCGTCAAGGTTCAATTACAAGGTGCAGACCTTCGTGTGCAGAACAAGGGACCCCTTGGCGGCCGCCACGGACGCATTGGTAGCGCCTTGGGGTCGGTATCGGGTCCTGTATTCCTTCCCTCCCATCAAGCTTCTACCGCGGCTACTGCGCAGGGTAGAAACGGAGGGTATTCCGACAATCCTGGTGGCTCCGGATTGGCCTCGGCGCCCTTGGTACGCCGACATGGTGCGGATGGTGACAGATGTTCCCTGGCGTCTTCCGCTGTGCGAAGATCTGCTGTCGCAGGGACCCATCCTGCACCCTGCTTTACCCTCGCTGGCTCTGTCGGCTTGGCTGTTGAGTCCCAGGTGTTGAGGGATACGGGTGTCTCCGTGATCCCTACCATGCTTAAGGCGTGCAAGTGTACTTCACGCAGGATATATCATTGCACCTGGAAGGCCTATATTGCCTGGTGTGAGGGGGGGGGGGTTTGAATCCCCACTCTTACGTTGTGTCCCGGGTGCTGGCTTTTTTGCAGCAGGGCCTGGATAACAAATTGGCATTGAGTACTCTCAAGGGTCAGATTTTGGCTCTGGCGATTCTCTTTCAACATCCTTTGGCGTCACATTCGCTGATGCGTACATTTGTACAGGGTGTACGCCATATGGCTCCTCAGGTACGGTCGCCTTTGGTGCCGTGGGATTTGAATTTGGTACTTTTCTGTACTGCAGAAACCGCCATATGAGAAAATCAGGGATATTCCCTTACAATTACCAAAAATATATAAAATAAACCGCGCCCACTATAAAATGAGATGAAAAAATTATTATAAACAATATTAAAGTGTCGGGCTGCTCGCAAATAAACAATAGATCAGAGAATTGTCTAGACAGAGTAGTAGGATGGTTGCAGCGCCCAAGAATATTACATAAAGTGAATAGTCTATAAATGCAGCATAAATGAGAACTGAATAGATAGAATAAAGTAAATAAATAAATATTCTTCCTTTTCCAAGGAGAAAAAGACCAGGTATTATAGTCTCATCCAGGTTACACTAAAAAGTTCTA
>BLSH010193835.1:213487-225916 GCA_018402905.1 Glandirana rugosa
TCGATAGACGATGGTATTGTTTCCATAAGGTGAAGTTTCATGGCGGCAGTTTGCTGCATGTCGCCAGGCCTTCACCAATTTGCTTTTAGCATGCTTGTCCGTAGCACGTTCTTTTAAAAGGGACGTACAGGTTAGTACAGGCCTGCCTTTTATAGCCTACTTAACAGTACTAGCCGAGAGTTTTCGAGACATGATTACTAGGCTAATAGCTTGCTAGCGAAGCTTTCGCCATAAAAGGTCTGCTAAAAGACTAGCACACATGCCCCGAATTTCTACTGCTTTGTCATTTCCACAATTTTCCTGTTCAAGAGTCTTGTGTTGAACTTGTCCTTTTAACACCTTTACTGTTTCGTCATCTTTAAGCCCCGTACACACGATCAGAAAATCGTCTGGAAAATACCGCTTTCGAAGCGATCGTTCGATAATCGGATCATTAGTACAGAGCTTTTGAGAGCCGATCATGACAATTCATCCGATATTTTCCGTCCGGACATGATTGGACATGCAGGGAAAATTTTCTTGCACGATGCCTGTTCGTACGATTTTCGTTTAACCACTTCCGGACCGCTGTACGTCGTTTGACGGCGGTACTTTGAAGTGGAATACCTTTGTTATGGTAGCAGATAGCTACCATAACCTCGGTATTTTTTTTTTCAGCAGGCGATTCTGCGTCGGATAAAAGTGATCTTAGCGGCGGATTCGCCGCGAGATCACTTTTATCAGCGGCGGGAGAGGTGCCCCCCCCCCCTCCCGCCGCTTTCCGGTCATCTCCGCCGCTTACCGGACCCGCCGGCAGCGGCGGAGAAGATCGGGTCCTTCCCCCCCCAGTGTCCGTGTGCCAAGTGAGCTGCTGAAGCCGCTCACCCGGCTCCATTACATGGCTGGGCGGAAGCTACGTCACAAGTAGCTTCCGCCCAATGCTCTTAAAGGGGACGTTTTTTTTTTTTTTTCCCCTGCCATTTTTTTCAAATTTTTTTTTTTTTTTTTTTTTTTTAATGCATTTTAGTATAAAAATGAGATCTGAAGTCTTTTTGACCCCAGATCTCATATTTTGGAGGTCCTGGCATGCTTTTTTCTATTACAAGGAATGTTTACATTTCTTGTAATAGGAAAAAAAGTGATCAAAAATTTTTTTTTTAAAAAAAAGTTGTAAAAATAAAAATGAAAAAGTAAAATACATAATTAAAAAAAAAAAAAAAAATTTAAAGCGCACCGTCCTTGCGAGCTCGCGCGCAGAAGCGAACGCATACGTAAGTCCCACCCACATATGAAAACGGTGTGCAAACCACACATGTGAGGTATCGCCGCGATCGTTAGAGCGAGAGCAATAATTCTAGACCTCCTCTGTAACGCAAAAATGCTAACCTGTAGAATTTTTTAAACGTCGCCAATGGAGATTTTTATGTTGCAAAGTTTGTTGCCATTCCGCGAGCGGACGCAATTTTGAAGCATGACATGTTGGGTATCATTTTACTCGGCGTAACATTATCTTTCACAATATGGAAAAAAATTGATCTAACTTTACTGTTTTATTTTTTAACTAAAAAAACTGAATTTTTAAAAAAAAAAATTGCGCTTTTAAGACCGCTGCGCAAATACGGTGTGACATAAAGTTTTGCAATGGCCGCCATTTTATTCTCTAGGGTCTTAGAAAAAATATATATATAATGTTTGGGGGTTCTAAGTAATTTTATAGCAAAAAAAACATGTTTTTAGCTGATAACCTCCAAACTCCAAAAAGAGGCTCGGTCTTAAAGTGGTTAACTAGTACATTTTTCGTTCGAAAAGGCACTACAACACATCACATTGCTTCCGACTTTTTTGTGACTAATTTCGTGACTTCCGATTCGATCTGAAATTAGCATACACAAAAAAAAAAAAAACGGACAATCAGTCGCCCGATAATCTCATTGTGTGTACCGGGCATTACTGTCCTTGGCCCCTGTTTTTTGCTGAAGGTATTGCTGAGATCACCACGGCAAGTAGTTGCAGCTGGGTTTGATTTGTTTTTCAGAATTTTGTAAAGTAAATACTTCTGTCCTTTAATTAGGATTCAGGTTCTGCTCGTGGGATACTTGAAGAACCAGATTTAACTCTGCTGAGCCTGAATGACAGCAGCATTGTGTGCTCAGAGCCCACCATCACTCAAAACTCTGTCTCTGCTCCACAGGAAGAGAGGAACTACTCCCAGGTACTGTGTGTAAACTTAAAGTGATTTTTTTTTTTTTTTTTAAATAACAAACATGTCGTATTTACTCGGTCTGTGTAATGGTTTTGCACAGAGCATTCCCAATTATCTTCTGGGGTCCCCTGCTGGCGCTCCTGGCTCCTCCTGCCTTCCGAGCACCTCCTCAGCAAGTTGCATGCTAAGGAGGGTATTTGGGCGGGCTCACTCCTAAGTCCTTCTCCCTCGTCACAGGATTTGATTGATGGCAGCAGGAGCCAAGGGCTCCTGCTGCTATCAATCTGCCCTATGAGGAAGGAGAGCGTCGCCATTCTTGTGTACAGCACTGGATCAAGATTGGGCTTGGGTAAGTGTAAGGGTGGTGCATTATCGTGGACGCACAAGATTTTTTACCATAAGAATGCATTAAGGCAAAGAAACTTTGCCAACTTGAGCCAGAGTTGAGATCTGACCCTTAACTGTACTTAGAGGAGCTCCAGGCTTCGCAAAAAAAAATTTCAACTCAGCGGCTACAAATATTGTAGATGCTGACTTTTAGTATAAGGACACTTACCTGTCCAGGGATCCAGCGATCTCCTCACCTGAACTGATTCTTCAATCCGCTTCAGGTGCAAGCGCTGGCATCTGAAGTAAGGGAAACAGGAAGTGAAGCCTTGCTGCTTCACAGCAGTTTCCTACTGCGCATGTGCAAGGCTTCCCCTCTTATTTACAGCTATCTGGAGCAGTTGTCATTAGCCTGGCTTTTGGACTGTACTGGACCCTACTGCTAGTGTTTCAGGGCTTGCTTAAAAATAACCTTCAGGGAATGAGTTTCACATGCAGCACTTTCTCAATCGTTCTTTGACGGACGCAGCCTCTATTCTTGACATGTGAGGTTTATGCACCTTTCACTAGGAGTGGACTAGGCAGAATGTAGTTCAGCTCAAAGCAGACACAGCCCTTCCCAGGGGGCAGTCCTCACTTGGCATAACCCCTCCTGCCCTGCTCAGCAACTCAGTTTTTTTTCTGCCTAGTGCAAGGAGTAGGACCAGGGTCCCTGCTGGGATCTGCGGTTCCCCATTCTTTTTCTCAATATTTCTGATTTAGAATGCAATCAAGTAGCCGGCTGTGTGACAGGCTGGATATCCTATCCAAGGAGTCCCCTCAGCGCGGCCGACGGATGCGAGCCGACCCTTAGCTGCACGCGGGGTCGGCCGCGTCGGGCCTCGTTCCGTGCAGGGCGGCCGGCAGGTTAAACGTCCCGCCAGCACACCTAGGACCGGGGTCCGCGTCACGGGTGATGCGTGACCAGCAGCTCCCCCCGAACTGTCGGGTTGGCAGGTCTGCTTCGGGTGGCTACCCGCTGTGCCCATCCAGAGTGGTGAGGGGAGGGGGCGGTGGGTAGTGTCCCCCTTCCGCGGGTGTAGGTGGCTGACCCTACCTGCCCTCTAGTATTGCTCCCCCCTCCCCCCCCGGGCTGTAGCATCTTCCTGCCTGGCTGCATTCCCCTAGATGGGCTTCGGGCGCTCGGCATGTTAGTCACGGCCGCCATTTTCCTGTAGACGGCCGTATGTTGTGTACAGCCGCCATTTTCCTGTAGCCAGCCGCGTGTTGTGCATGGCCACCATTTTCCTGTAGCCGGCCGCCATTTTGTGTTTGGCCTCTAGTGCATACGGCGGCCATTTTTGTGTGGTTTGCCGTATCCTGGCCTTAGATTCGCTGGCTGCAGTGGATGGTCCTGTTTCTCTTGGCGCCGGAGCAGGCCGGAAGAGCCTATCCTACACGTGGGGGGCGCAGAGCAGCGGCAGTGGTGGTTACAGGCAGCTACAGCAGCACTAGCAGCAGCACCCGGGTCGGTGGGGTGAGTCCTCCTGGGAGCCTCTGGGGTCCTAGTGCAACAGCTTGAGGGGTGGTGTGGTATGCACAGTCCGGTTTGGCCGGTGGGTGCCTTCCAGGGTGTCGGCAATGGCGGCCGAAGCAGGTGCTTCCCAGCCAGGTGTCCCCGGTGGGGACCAGGGATCGCTGGGACCTGTGGTTCTGCTGGACAGATTGACGGCCATCCTGGAGGGATTCTTCTCCCGGGTGGAGCTGATCCGTGACCGTGGGGTGGCGAGAAGACGGCCACCCCCTCCCCCGTCCTCTGGTGAGGACTCGGAGCCTGAGGGGGGGGCTCTGTGGTGTCGGGGTTTTTGGTGGAACGTTTCCACGGTTTTTATTCAAATCGTTTTGTGGTTCTGAAAAAAGATGGGGTCAGGCCTGTCTTGGACCTGAAGGCTCTCAACTTCTTTGTGAGGGCGCGTAAATTCGGAATGGGATCTGTGTGGTGACGGCGCTTCGTAAGGGAGGCTTCTTTGGCCTCCTTGGACATCAAGGATGCGTATCTGCACGTGCCCATATGTGCGCGCCACCAGCCCTTTCTGCGCTTTGCTGTAGGGGATCAGCACTACCAGTTTGTGGCCCTTCCGTTCGGTCTGGCCTCAGCCCCGCTGTCTTCACCAAGCTACTGGCCCCAGTTCTGGCTCTGCTGTGGCAGAGGGGCATAGCAGTGGTGGCATAACTCGACGACCTCCTCCTGCGGGCGGAGTTGGCCTCAGCCTTGAAGGACAGTGTGGACATCACCCTCAGTTTACTGCGGGTCTTCGGCTGGGTAATCAACCTTCCGAAGTCGGTTGGAATATCTGGGCTTGATCCTGGACACGGAGCGGGCGAAGGTGTTTCTTCCTGCCGCCAAGGTCTTGATGCTCCAAGTTGCGGTGCGGGCCCTGCTGTCACAGCGGTGGTCCTCTCAGATTTTGTATGAGGCTGTTGGGGCTGATGGTCTCCACCTTCAAGACTGTGCCCTATGCCCAGAGTCACACCCGGCCCCGGCAGCGGGCAATCCTGCTGCGGTGGGACAAGTCTCCGCTATCCCTGGATCGGGTGATCAGTCTGGATCACCGGACTCGAGGTTCCCTCGCCTGGTGGCTGCGGGCCCCGGCCCTGGGGCTGGGGAAGTCATTTCTTCCCGTGGACTGGACGATGGTCATGATGGATGAGGGGGGGGGGGGTCCTGGGGCGGTTGTAGACCCAGGGCCGCTGGTCCTTGGTACGCCGATGTGGTGGGTTTGGTGGTCGATGTTCCCTGGCGGCTCCCGCTTCGCGAGGACCTACTTTCACAGGGACCCTCTAACGGCCTGGCTATTGAGTCCCAGGTGTTAAAAGATAGGGGACTCTCGGAGTCTGTCATTCCCACTATGCTCAAGGCACGTAAGGGCACTTCGCGTAAGATCTATCACCGCACCTGGAAGGCTTACATTGCCTGGTGCGAGGCGGGGGATGGAACCCCCGTTCTTTCTTGGTGGCTCGGGTTCTGGCCTTCCTTCAGCAAGGCCTGGATCACAAGTTGGCATTGAGCACGCTTAAGGGGCAGATTTCTGCCCTGGCGATGTGTTTTCAGCGTCCCTTAGCGACGTATTCCTTGATTCATACCTTTGTCCGGAGGATTCGTTATGTCGCCCCCCAGGTACGGGCGCTTTGGGACCTTATTCTGGTCCTTTCAGTGCTTCAGAAGCCGCCTTTCGAAAAAATCAGGGAAATTTCCCTGCAACTGCTCTCACAGAAAGTGGCCTTTCTGGTGGCGATTACATCTGCTAGGCGGGGGTTTGAGCTGGCGGCTCTGTCCTGTAGGTCCCCGTACTTGGTCTTACATAGGGACAAGGCGGTTTTGCGCCCCTCTCCTTCCTTCTTACCGAAGGTGGTCTCTTCTTTTCACATCAATGAGGACATTGTCCTCCCTTCGCTGTGTCCACGCCCGTCTCATCCTAAGGAATTTGCTTTGCACTCCCTGGATGTGGTTAGGGCTTTGCGGGTGTATTTGACACCCACGGCCTCGTTTCGGAGGTCCGATGCGTTTTTTTTGTCGCAGGGATGGCGGCCTCGTCGGCCACCATTTCCCGTTGGATACAACAGGTGGTCACCCGTGCGTATGCTGTTCGGGGCCAGGAGCCCCCCTTTCCGGTCACGGCTCACTGTACCAGGGCGATTAGTACTTCCCGGGCTTTCCGACACCTGGCGTCGGTTTCACAGGTGTGCAAGGCGGCCACTTGGACCTCGGTACACACTTTTTCTAAGTTTTACAGAGTTGATGTTGCAGCGTCTTCAGATGCTGCTTTTGGCCGCAAAGTTTTGCAGGCGGTGGTGTGAGGCGCGTCTGGCACCTCCCGGGGAACTCTTTTGTTGGGTACTGTTGTTGTTGCCCTACTCCTCGTTGTGACACTGCTTTGGGACATCCCCACATGTCAAGAATAGAGGCTGCGTCCGTCAATGAGTGATTGAGAAAATAGGATTTTTTGACTTACCGTAAAATCCTTTTCTCTGATTTCATTGACTGATGCAGCACCCACCCCTCTTTTGTTGAGTTTGTACTGCTTGTTACGAACTGAGTTGCTGAGCATGGCAGGAGGGGTTATGCCAAGTGAGGACTGCCCCCTGGGAGTGTATGCTTTGAGCTGAACTACGTTCTGCCTAGTCCACTCCTAGTGAAAGGTGCATAAACCCCACATGTCAAGAATAGAGGCTGCGTCCATCAATGAACTCCGAGAAAAGGATTTTACAGTAAGTCAAAAAATCCTATTTTCCAGATTCAGTTCTGATTGAGTGTGCTTTGCAGCACTTTCTAGATCTAGAGCCACTGTGCTTGCCCTGTTTCTAACAGGTTAGTGAGCAGGCCAGTCTGGCTGAGCACTAGGAGCTCTCTCGTTTTGGTTGGGCACCGTTAGTCCCAGTTTGCCAGTGACTTTGCAGTGAAAGAGGTTAACGTTCTGGGGCAAGGTGCTACTGTAATCTTTTGGTGGAACATGCACTGCGCTCCCCCCCCCCCCCGGTGTACAGCATCAAGGAATCCGCTCCCCTTTGCTGCTCCTGTTAGACATATCTGCGTGAAACTTTGTTCGTTTACAGTGACTGGCAGCACTAGGGTTGTCGGTTTGAATCCCAACCACGGTACTACTTGCATGGAGTTTTTTCATGTTCTTTTGCTTGTGTGGATTTCATCTGGATACTCCCGTTTCCTGCCGCACTCCAAAGACATGCTGGTAGGTTATATGGCTCCTGTCTAAATTGGTTCTTGTATGTATGTATGTATGTATGTATGAATGTGAGTTGGGGACCTTAGATTGTAAGCTCCTTGAGGGCAGGGACTGATGTGAATGTGTAATATATATGTAGAATTCTGCGTAATTTGTTGGCGCTATATAAATGTAATTAAAAAAAAAAAAAATCTCCAGCCATCCAACCTTTTGGTCTTAGACCCTCACCTGTCACCAGCTTTTTCCGTTTCACAAGTATTTGAGGCCTTGTCCCTTACCTAGAATTTGTGAATGGCCTATCGGCACTGGCTGCAACATACCTGATTCTAGAAATGGGGGGACAGTCCCACTGTACTGGTTACCCCCAGCTTGTTTTCTATTAACAGCTCAGGGGCTTCTTGCTGCATGCCCATTGATGATGCGAGCGTTTACAGCCTAGAGTCCTGCTCTCCTCTGCTGCTAATGTCTCTTCCCTCCTCAGGTGTGGCTTCTTTCACTAATTGATGGAGCCTTGCCTCCCAATCAGTTCATTCTGAACATTGTCAGGGAAGCTTATGGGTTTGTGCTCACACAACCCCCCAGAAAATATATTTTTTTGAATCAGGTACTCAACTTCTTTCATCAACCATGTCGAGGTCTGGAACCTGTCCTGTTAAACCGCTGTATGGTCTTGGCCACCATTCTGCAGCTCAATTTCAGTGTCTTGGCAATCTTCTTATACCCTAGGCCATCTTTATGTAGAGCAACAATTTTCAGATGCTCAGAGAGTTCTTTGCAATGAGGTGCCACGTTGAACTTCCAGTGACCAGTATGAGAGAGTGAGAGCGATAACACAAAATTTAACACAAATGCTCCCCATTCACATCTGAGTCCTTTTAACACTAACGAGTCGCATGACACCGGGGAGGGAAAATGGCTAATTGGGCCCAATTTGGACGTTTTCACTTAGGGCTGTACTCACTCTTGTTGCCGGCGGTTTAGACCTTAATGGCTGTGTGAGTTATTTTGAGGGGACAGCAAATTTGCACTGTTATACAAGCTGTACACTCACTACTTTACATTGTAGCAAAGTGCCATTTCTTCAGTGTTGCCACATGAAAAGATATAACAAAATATGTACAAAAATGTGACGGGTGTACTCACTCTTGTTAGATACTGTACATATGGTGTTTGAGCTCTCCATAATATCCCAGCTTGTAATAAGATCCGATGTTCATTTCATGGACTGGTGCACAAATATACTCTGAGGCATCATTCCCCTTTCGCGTTGAATGGGTTATAAATTATACTTTTTAGTTTAGTGTCCCCTCTGTTTAACACACTGTGTGGATGCTGAGAGAACAAATCCCTATGTGCGTCTTACATGTCTGGTCCTGAAGAAGCGGGGGATCCCACGTAACGCATAGACCATCTGACATGTGCATGTGATGTTTCATGTTCTCTAAGGGTTTATTTATTTATACTTGTGTCTGTTTTAATATGTTTTCAACATATTTTATGGATTTGTAAACTGCAATAAAATTTATATGTAATTTTATATATTTTTGTAACCTTATGTTTTCATTTGACATGTTTAAATTCCCACTTTACTCTACTTTATTATGATCTGCTCCTGTCCTCTCCAGAGCCCAGCGCTCCAGTGAGCGATGGAGGGGGGAGAGCAGAGAGTCAATGATTGACAGTCACCATCTCTGTGCAGGCTCATGACCAAGAGCTGAGCGATCAGCAGCGTTTTAGTGCTCAGTTCTTGGTCATAGAGGCAACAGGGATATCTGCAGCTGGGATCGGTGATGCAGCCATCTAGGCAAGAATGATTGTATATTTTTAACTAATCCCGTATTTCTCATTTAAAGAAGATTGTAAGGTACAGACTATTTCGCATGAAGAGCATCTACACAATCAGAAACCACCTACACCTACATTCATGGCAACGCTAGACACCAAAAATGCCTATCTACATGTTTCCATATACCACGAACACCAGAACTTTTTGTGATTAAAGAACGGAAAGACTTATCCTTTTTAATTCCTGGTCCTTTCTTCGGGCATTAAGGATATTTACTAAACTTTGACGCAACTGATGTCAAAGCTTAAGGAGCCAAGGAATTGGTATAATCCCTTATCTTGATGACACAACATCCTACTGTTTGCACCATTCGGCGAGGAGGTAAACCGAAACCTGCAAATTAATATGAACTGGTATTAGGAAGTAGGTTGTAATCCAAAGTGGGAAGATTAAAATCTTTCTACAAGGCAATCTTATTTCTAGGGTAACTCAGGACAATAGAAGATGGTTGAAAAGAAGGTACTCAAGATTGTGAATTAAGTGGAATGGACAAAGAGGATGCACTTCAGTTTCCATTTGGATAGCTATGTCTGTCCTAGGAGGTATGACTGTAGCATTACGACAAGTGGTCTGCACACAAGGATACTCAAGGCCTTTATAGAACATGGCATTAAAGAAATGGAATGCTAAAGGGCACATCCAGACAAGTCTATCTGTGTGACTGCTCAAGTGAAAGAATCCCTAGATTGGTGGACAAAAAAAACACTTGACAAAGGCAGCTTATGGGGAAACCTGGTCCAAGTAAAAATGACTGTGGGTGCTAGCACCTGGTGTAGCGGAAGCACACCTTGCCAAAATTTTCTCCCAAAGTAAATGGACTCCTCTCTCTCTGCAGTCATCAAAAGTGAGACAACTGCAAGCGGTGAAAAAAAGCTTTCTGCCGTTAAAAATTGTAAGTCCCCTCGAGACGTGGTTTGATCTCTTTGGATAATAGTCTTGGTTCCAAAATTCTAGGTTGGAAGTAAGTCCAAAACATCCATTAGGCAGAAGATTATCTAGCCTTCATCAACCCTCAACCAATCCAAAACTCCACAGCAGACACACTAAGCAGAGCTCCCCTCAGAAGGAGGAATTGGATGGGCTGAAAAGCGGTGCAAAAGTGTTGCTTAAACAGCGCTAAAGCGCCACTCGTTTTGGCATACAGCCGCTTTCAGTGGGAGGGGGCTAGTTCATTTTTACATAAAATGAGATATGTGACTTTGTCATATACAGTAGATGACAGAACACTCAAAATGGCTTAAACGTCCCTCCAAAATCAACAAGAAGGAGCTAAAGTGATATTAAAGTCATATATTTTTTTTTTTTTTTTTGCCAAGGCTGTCTGTGCCCCTTGTACTTCCTGTGCTTATGAAGTTCTGTGTGAGTCTCTGCATTACAACCCTATTGGGTTACAGAGCTGCACACAGCCAGTGCGAGAGGGACGCCATTGCTGTAATTCACCACTGTGGAGGAGGAGAGGCATAGCTTTCACTCTCGTTCTGATTGTATATGTGGTGGTCTGAATGTAGAGTGGTTAAATAACAGATTATAAAAGTAACTATAATATACTGATGAGGTACTGGAAAAGTATCAGCTCTTTTAAGCTGGACATAGACCTTACAACCCTCAACTCTCTTCTGCTAGATACCTATGTAGGTGAATGAACAGATAGATGTTAATTCTTTCCAAGAGAACCATCATTTTGAGCAGTAGACACATTATTTCCTTTTGTATGGTGAAAGAAACAAATCTGTTCTCGATGAAAGATTTTAGGGCGTATGTAGTCATCCCACTAGATTGCATTGCATGCATAGAGTTGTTTTCTTTCTTATCTCCTTGACTACCTAAATGTCTGCAGAGAGGATCAGGCAAGTGACCTCACTAGCAAAATCCATAAAGTGTGTTTGCAGGTGAAATGTACATTGAACTCTGCTTCAAGTTAAGCTATTATATCCATATTAGATTGTCTGCAGGACAGGTTCTCATCAATACTATTTTACTTTTATTACAGCATAGCTTTAAGCTGCTGCCAGCTGAGGTGGATGCTTCAGGTGTTACATTACCTGACCAGTCTTCACTGGGAGGATCTCTGTCACAGCACTTTGCAGGTAACTAGCTTACACTGTATCTCTAAACCAAAGTAAAAGGGTAAGGCCGGCGGCAGCTATAGACTAAGCGGTAATCGCTCTATTCACCCATCAACACAGACCGTGTTGATAGGGGATTCCCTCCTGCGGAGCCAATGTGTCATGGCATGTAAAATCTGACAGGCTGGCTGTACCCAAATTGATCAACTTTGGTAATTTCAGCCTGCCCATGGTTCAAATCTTTGCTGCTTTAGATTCAAATTGTCTATGGTCAACTTAAAGTAGAACTATAGGCATTTTTTTTTTTTTTTTCGTTTTGGATAGAGTAAGGGAGGGTTATAACACCTGTCAGATTTTGAACATCCCCCAGATATGTCATTTGTGGTGAGATCATGTCTAAAGGGATGCAGACCTTGCCACTTCCCTCATTGGAGCCCTGCAAAAGTAGAGTTACTCTTTAGAGGACAACTGTACCTTTAGCACAGGTTGTCCTTTAATGAATCTATCTCCCCTCCAAGCTCAGAGATGTTTGCTGTGAGGTTTCACCCCACACAGTACTGAACACAACGTTTTCATTGAAAACATCACTGCCTGGTCCTTTTATGCGCACACGGGCTCCATTCACTCTATATGTAGCTCTAGGCACACACAGGCTCCATTCACTCTATATGTAGCTCTAGGCACACACAGGCTCCATTCACTCTATATGTAGCTCTAGGCACACACAGGCTCCATTCACTCTATATGTAGCTCTAGGCTGCTTTGGGCCACACAGTGAAGATTGATGGAACTGAAAAGGCAAGTTAGGCTGCACTCCAAAAATTATCAACCTTGTCAAGTTCAGTATGGACCAATAACCCTTCCCCTTATGTTATGAAGAAGGGGGGGGGGGTTAGTCTTAATACAGTTTGTGCCTGAAAGGTGGCAATGCTGCCCCTCCATGGATACAGTACAGTGAGAGAATGTTGTCACCCTAGTACAGAAAGTGTGTTACTGGCCGGATCCTCGGGTGTAAATAAAAGCCTAAAAAAAGAACTAGTACGGCCACTATATCTAAGGACTAGTAAGGTTGCAATATGCATAAATTAGGGTTGTCCAGATACCACTTTTTTAAGACCAAGTACAAGTACCGATACTTTTTTTCAAGTACTCGCCGATACCGATTACCGATACTTTGTTTAAAGTCATGTGACAGTGGCACGAATATTTTTTTTTTATTTTTTACACTTTATTTACCTATTTATTTATTTTACAATGCTTTCTTTTTTGGGGGGGGGGGGGGGAGTG
>BLSH010193835.1:236008-254032 GCA_018402905.1 Glandirana rugosa
ATATATATATATATATATATATATATATATATATATATATATATATATATAGTCAAAGTTCCCACTCCACGTGTAACCAGGGGTTCCCGGTACTATATCTTTTCCTCTATCCTAACGACGTTTTTTTTAGACGTCTATTACGGGAGGCAGTTTTTAGTTTATGTGTGTGTATATACACATACATTCATTCGTTCATACATACATACATACATTCATTCGTTCATACATACAATATATATATATATATATATATATATATATATATATATATATATATATATATATATATATATATATATATATATATATATATATATATATATATATATATATATATATATATATATATATATACACACACACATACATACACAGTATATAATTGTGACTGTATCTCCTTTGAATATAAATTGGACCCCTTAATAATTCTGATGACACTTGATCACACAGCTGAAGCCAATGTATGACTGTACAGTGATCCTGGTATTCTCATTAAGCTTCATACTTTTATTTATTTATTTATTTTCAATCCTAAATGAGGTTGGTTGATACATATTATTTCTACTAATCTATTTAACCACTTCACCTCTGGATGATTTACCCCCTTCATGACCAGGCCATTTTTTGCGATACGGCACTGTTACTGACAATTAGGCGGTCGTGCGACGCTGTACCCAAATAGAATTCATGCCCTTTTTTCCCCACAAATATAGCTTATCTTTAGTGGCATTTGATCACCTTAGCGTATTTTATTTTTTGTGCTATAAACAAAAAATGGCCGACAAGTTTGGAAAAAACCCAATATTTTTACTTTCTGCTCTAAAACCTTTCCAATAAAAAAAAATCAAATTTCTTCAGCAGTTTAGGCCAATATGTATTCTGCTACATATTTTTGGTAAAAAAAATAATTCCCAATAAGCGTATATTGGTTTGTGTAAAAGTTACAAAAGTTATAGCGTCTACGAACTATGGGATTTAAAAAAAAAATATTTTCACTAGTAATCGTGGTGATCAGCGACTTATAGCGGGACTGCGATGTTACGACGGACAAATCAGACACCTATCTGACGCTTTTTTGGGGACCAGTGACACTAATACAGTGATCAATGCTAAAAATATACATTCACTGTACTAATGACACTGGCAGGTAAGGAGTTAACATCAGGGGCGATCAGAGGGTTAACTGTGTGCCTAGCCAGTGTTTAGTGTAGTGGGGGAGGTGCATTTACTAGTGGAGGGCATGGATCAGTGTTTCAGAAACACAGGATCCATGTCTTTTTTACTGTCAGTGTACGGAACGATCGGCGGGTGCTGGCAGACATCAAGTCCATGGGATCCGCTGATCAGCTCCTGCTGTGTAAAATCACAGTGTGCGCAAGCTGCTGGCAGCGCACACTCACGCCCAAATCCTGGATATGCAGGATCATGTGTATATACATGTGATTCTGCGCAGTGCAGCTGCCCTGTAGCAGTAAGGGCTCATATGCACTTGCTTCGAAACAAGGCTTCGGACACGCTTTGTTAAAGCTCTCTGAATGCCAATCAAAGCTCCTGTCACTAAATAAAATGGTTGGCTTACAGTCCTGTTTACACCTTGCTCTTGCTTTGCATCAAAAATTATACACCATGCCGATTTAGTTGTGCTTCAAAGCATTTTCAAAGTCTCAATAGAAGTCTATGGGAAAGTTTGCTTGAAGCCCCACCGAAGCCTCGTGGAAGCACCAAGCAAAAGCAAGGTGTAAACAGGACTGTAAGCCAACCATTTTATTTAGTACAAGTCTAGTGCCTCAAGGTTCTTAAGCTAGTAAATAGGTTGTGGGTACCTCATCCATATTTTTTAGATGTGGAGAAGGAGTGGGGCTATACGTCTGTGCCCAGGCCGACGTCTCTACAGAAGTTCAGGAGATATAAATAAATATATATAAAAATACAAAGCTTTATTAATCTTAAAAATTGAGAAACTGTAATCCCAATTTTTAAGCTTAATTGACTGTTATCCCTCTTTTGCCATGATTGGCTGGTACCGCAATAGTCCTCCTGAACTTCTGTAGGGATGTCGGCCGGGGACCGACGTATAGCCCCACTCCTTCTCTTCATTTTATTTAGTGACAGGAGCTTTGACTGGCATTCAGAGAGCTTTAACAAAGCCTGTCCGAAGCCATGTTTTGAAGCAAGTGTAAACTAGCCCTAAGGGCTCATTTACACTTGCTTTGGCTTCAACACACATTAAGGGCGAGTTTACACTTGCTTCAAAACAAGGCTTCGGACAGGCTTTGTTAACCACTTCCCACCAGGCCACTGTACATATACGGCTGGGTGGGAGCTTCCCCGTTCTGATAGGACGTGCATATACGTCCTGCAGAACGGGAGCTCGCAGCACGGCCACGCGGCGAGCTGCGGCTGGATCCTGTGATCATTATGATCACAGGATCCAGCTGAGCAGAGATCGGGATACGGGCGCAGTGATTGGCCCTCCTGATTATGTGACCGCTGTGTCCAATCACAGCCATCACATTGTAAACAGAGACGAACGTCTCTGTGACAGTTCTCCCCCCGCCGAGCTCAGTGAGAGCTCATTGTGGGGAGGGGGGGGGGGGGAGAATCTGCAGCTCTGTGACAGCTCTCTGCATAATGATGATTTCATGCAGAGAGCTCTCACAGATCGCCCCCCACACAGCGCACCAAGCACCACTGATACCCCTGTCCCCATACACATCAGTGTCCCCATAAAACAGTCCCCAAAACATCTGTATGTCCCCCATCACATCTGTCACCATACACAAAACATCTGTCACAGTCCCCAAACATCTGTATGTCCCCGTCACATCTGTCACAGTCCCCAAAACATCTGTCTGTCCGCCAACACTAAATAAACTCAGATTTGGGTTATTTTTACCAAAGAAATGTAGCAGTAACATTTTTGGTCTAAATTTATGAAAAGAAATTACTTATTTGCAAAATTTTATAACAGAAACAAAGAAAAATGCATTGTTTTTGAAAAATTTCAGTCTTTTTTTTTAATTTATAGAGCAAAAAATAAAAAAATCCAGGGGTGATTAAATACCACCAAAAGAAAGCTCTATTTGTGTGAAAAAAAATTATAAAAGTTTCATATGGGTACAGTGTCGCATGACCGCGCAATTGTCATTCAAACTGCAAAAGCGCTGAAAGCTGGTCCGGGAAGGAAGGGGGTTTAAGTGCCCAGTATTGAAGTGGTTAAAGCTCTCTGAACGCCAGCCAAAGCTCCTGTCACTAAATAAAATTGCTTACAGTCCTGTTTGCACCTTGCTTTTGCTTTGCTTCAAAAATGTTACCCCATGTCGCTTTAGTTCTTCTTCAAAGCGTTTTTAAAGCCTCTATAGACATCTATGGCAAAGCTCGCTTGAAGCCCCATCAAAGCCTCATCAAAGCCCCACCAAATGCTTATTGAAGCTCCATCGAAGCAAAAGCAAGGTGTAAACAGGACTGTGTGCTAATTATTTTATTTAGTGACAGGAGCTGTGACTGGCGTTCAGAGAGCTTTAACAAATCGTGTCCAAAGCCTTGTTTTGAAGCAAGTGTAAACTCGCCCATGTGCTATGGGGTGGTTCGCATGTGGGTAATGAATAGATGCTGCTGGGTCAATGTGATGCTTCCTCTGGGACACGTGGTTTTGTTTGTATGGATGTTACCGCAACATAACATGATCCTCTCTCCTCTAGAACACTCCCAACACATAGACAAGTAAAAAAAAGCCTGGTTTTCTGTTGATAGTTCACAGCAAAAGTGCTGTGAAAATTATGACAAGGCAGCATTTTATAATGGCTCAACGCATGCTGCCGTGCATGTTAGGTTTAAGAAAAAGCAATGTGTCTCTGAAAAAAAGTCACGCTGCATATATTCAGTATTCTCATATTAAGGATTTTTTTTTTTAAGGTGCGTACTAATAAATAGAAGGTAGTTTTCTCAAAGTAGTGTGTTAAGCTGGCCACACATTATTCAGTGTTCTTGTTCAATTTCCTTTAGATTTACCTTCAACTATGTAGTACAAGGGCCGGCCTGGTTGCATACAAATTGAAAGTGTTCTAAGTCTGACCTCCTATTATAAGGTTTTGGTAAATTTAAAGAAATGTTGTACAAAAAAATTGAATAATGTATGGCCAGCTTTATTCATATGTGTGGTGTTGTATTTTCCTACAGATTATACAATCGGCTTGATGAAGTTAAAACCAGGAAAGAAGAGAAAATGAGACAGGAGGCCTATGCCAGGAACAGGGAGAAGGCGAAAGAGTTTAAAAAGGTATGGAGAGGATTTTTGTTTTTTAACCACTTCAGCTCCGGAAGGTTTACCCCCTCTCCCTTCATGACCAGGCCATTTTTTTTGCGATAGGGCACTGCATTACTTTAACTGACAAATGCGACGTTGTACACAAATAAGATTGATTTGCCCACAAATAGAGCTTTCTTTTGGTGGTATTTGAGCACCTCTGCGGTTTTTATTTTTTGCGCTATAAACAAAAAACTGACAATTTGGAAATAAAACAAACTATTTTTACTTTCTGCTATAAAACACATTGAATAAAAAAAAGTAAAAAAATCAAGGGAATAAGGGAATATTGATTGGTTTGCACAAAAGTTATTGCATCTACAAACTATGGGGAATATTTATTTAATTTTTACTAGTAATGGTGGTGATCAGCAACTTGCGGGACTGTGATATTGCGGCAGACAAATTGGACACTAAGTGACACTTTTGACACTTTTTTGGGGACCAGTGACACCAATACAGTGATTAGTGCTAAAAAAAATGCACTGTCACTGTACTAATGACATTGGAAGGGATGGGGTTAACATCAGGGTTGATCAAAGGATTAAATGTGTTGCCTGGGAGTGCTTTCTTACTGTGTTGGGGATGCTATAACTGTGGGAACACTGAGATCCGTGTTCCTGTTTAGCAAAACCACAAAATCTGTCTTCCCTTGTCACAGAAAGGCGTCAGCCTTGTTTACATAGGCAGACTGGCGTTCTGCCTCTCTCGGGAACGATCGTGGGTCATGGTGGACATCGGGTTCGCCGGACCTACTGATTGGTTCCCGCTGTGGACGGAGCCGGAACCAGATCAGGAAGAGCAAAATGGCATACAGGCCTCCGCCCCGCAGTACATGTACGTGGGGCGGTCGGCAAGTGGTTAACAGACTACAGCATGGAGGTGTGACATCATTAGGGGGTGTTTTTTCCTTTCCTTAGAAAACCCTAGTGTGTCAATCAAGTTAGAAGACACGCCAAGGCTCTGCCCACTCTTCTCACATTCATTGCGCCTATGCCCTGCCCATGTCTCGCCTATGCCACTGTCCATTGCTGACTGAATCATGGGAACTGCAGTTCCCTTTGGGAGATGCAGAGTGGAAGGCAATGACTTGCTAGCTCTGCAAGGCTCCTCCCAGCATCTCTATCTGAACCCAGCGGCACAGACTGAGAGGGCGGGTTACAGCAAGCAGTTCCTGGTGTATGCTGAAGTCATCATAATTTTATTTGTGTAATTTTCATGAGCGTTAAGGGTTCACTAAAAATTGATAGGCTGCCTTTAGTTGTACTAGAAGTCCTGCTAGATCACTTCAGGTTGGCCCCTTTTTCAGGTATAACTATGTAAAATGTTAAAAATAAGTGTCTATACCAGTGCTTCTCAACCAGGGTTCCTCCAGAGGTTGCTAGGGGTTCCTTGAGCAATGGTCAATCTCTACCTCTCAGATAAATTCTCAATAATACCATTGATCTTTTTAGCTATCTGTAAGGGGTAATTCTGCCCAATGACCACAAGTGTAAGGAGCATTCTTCCCATTGACCATCACACTAATGTATCATGAGTTGTCGATTTTTAATTTTTATCAGGGGTTCCCTGAGACCAGAGAAGAATTTCAAGGGTTCCTTGGTTTTGAAAAGGTTGAGAAAGGCTGGACTATACTGTTTAAAATCCAGTAATACACTCTCACACCCTGCTCTGCACATGCTCAGTTGCTCTCTATTTTCAGGCACTATGCCGCATTTGTAGAGGCCGATCTGCTGACAGCCTAAAGATTTATTGCTATTCAGAGGCTCTGGGTTTCAGCGAAATTGCAGCCTCCAGCAAGAAGAAACCATAACAATGCTGGAGGCAATTTACAGCACACACTTATTTTGGTAGCATTATTATTAACTTGGAATGTATGTTATGGGTAAAGTTCCACTTTAAGTAAATCTTCACTTGAATTTACTCTTAAGTCATTTTTGCAGCTGTAATCAACCTCTAAAAGACAAGTCCAGAGCCCAGATATGATGAGCAAAACGCATGTCCTCCATGCTTTATCACTTTTAGGGCCCTTTACACACAGGTTCTACTGGTTTTTCTTTATAGTAATGTTTTCATGATGCTGATGATTGATGCTTTTAGTTGTACATTACATACATTGATGTGTGCACAAGCTGCAGATACCTTTGTTGTATAAGAACTGTAATGCATATAAAGAGTGCTATATGCAGCAGCATATCTGGGTATGTACTATCTACACACACACACACACACACACACACACACACACACACACACACACACACACACACACACACACACACACACCAAGGTCCTCGCCTATGCCACAATACGCTGCTGTTCTAATCTGTGCTTCTAGTTGTATTGAACATGCTGGTACATTTAGGCTTTATGGATGTGTTAACATTCTCTTAAAAGAACCTTAAGGCTGGGTTCACACTTATGTGATGCAGGAACCACAGCAGTTCCTGTGCAGGTTACCGCATCACACCTGAATCACCTGTGTTTCACTCTACCCTCTGCGAACCGCTGCTGGGTGCTAATGTAAAGTTAATGGCACCCCCAAATCGGTTCGCAGAGCGCAGTGCGAACTGTGAAATCAGAGAGAATCTGAACACCCATGCCACCCAATTCCAGTGCGGGCCAAAAAAAGGGTCCTGCGCCATTTTGGTGGGAATGCAATGCAAATTCAGCCATACAAACTGTATGGCTGAATTTGCATCGCACAGACATCGCGTGTGATGTGCACAGCAATGCGGTGAGAATTACATGCAATGTCTGACATCACTGAAGTGTGAACTCAGCCTAAACGTTTCCTATACTTAGCGCGAAAATAAATCCTAACGCCACACACTTTTCTGTACTGTAAATATTGGGTGATTCAGAATATTGTTGAATGGTAAGAAGGCATAACTTCCAGTCATTATCTACATTTAACTAATCTTACAGTATTGAGATCTTTAAAGGCTCAAAATTTGTATTCTAATTCTTAAGATTTGTACACCTGACATGAAAAAAAGTTTTTTCACATAAAGTAAACACAAAATGCAATAGTCTCTATGCTTATTAGTTTTGATTATTCATGCAGAGGTCACATGAGCATTTGGATTATGTGAAAAAAACACTTTTTTAATGTCCTTTACAAAACCTTTTAAAGAATTGTAACAAAAAATATACATTTTATGACAAAAATACATTTTTGAGCCTTTAACCCTTTCGCCTAAAGGCTGGGGTTATTACACACAATCTGGTGGCTGCAGCCACCAATTTCTCCTATCGTTCACTGACAGACGCAGATCTCCAATTCGTGTGGGGTTTATGCTGGTCTCACTAGGAGTTAACTTGGCAGGGAAAAGAAACAGCTGGCCCCTCCCATGGGGGCCGTCCTCTCTTCCCACATAAACCACCTCATAGCATAGCTCTCCAGTTTCAATGCCTAGTTTGCAAGGAGTTGACCTGGCTTCCCTTCAGGGGAATTGCGGTCCTGTTTGTGACCGTTTTTTTATTTAATTTTCTTATAATTTTATTTTTAATTGTCTTCTATCAAGCAATTGATCTGCTATCAAGAAGCCGGTCGTGGCATAGAGAGTCCATGGGCTCTGTACTTTCCCCGACCTGGCCGACCGGTGAAAGCCAGCCCCGTTGTATGTGGACCCACCGCATCGTGCCCGTTCCGTGCGGGCGGCCTGGGGTAATCCCCCACTTGCGCCCAGCCCCGGATGCGATTCGGGAAGGGCGACTTTCTGGCCTGCGGCATACTGCCCAAGCAGGGGCGGAAGGTCTGCGACTGGGTGGCCACCCATGGCGTCGTCCGGCGTGGTGAGTGAGAGTTTCTTCCTTCCCCCCCCCTTTTTAGGGGCGGAAAGGGGGACCGACGACCCAAAAACAGAAAAAAAAAATTGTTTTGCTGGGTATCCGCCGGTAGGGGCGCATGGAGCTCCTGTTCACCCCCTTCACACCCTTCCCCCCCCCGCACCCGATCGTCTAGCGCCGTTCAGTCGTTTTTCGCTGCCATACGATCCTCAGGGTTATGGCAGCGAACAGCAAGTATAGCTGGGCTCTCCTGTGGGTGCTGGTGGCGGTGGGTGCAGTCGTCCTGGGTTCCCTGGTGCACTGTGGGGCGGTGGTGTGCGACTGTGTGGGGGTGCCTTTAATTTTTAGTATGCATCTATGTGTTACTAAGGGACCTGAACATGCTAGGAGCAATCAGCGGCGGCGCAATCTGCGCAAGGGGCTTTTCTGTACCAGCTGTGGCGGTCTTTAGTGAATTCTCCCCAGGGCGGATGTCACCAACAGGCCCCCCAAGAAGCGTCCCCCTCCTTGCTTTTTAAGGGAGGATTTTGATCCGGAAGGTCCTTCGGACGGAGAAAAGGATCAGGGGACGGCAGCTGCACGTTAAAGAGCGTTTAGTTCCCGCCTTTATGATTGGTATCGCACTACGATGCGACTGAGCCAGGATGGCGAATCGCTGATTTCTGCGCATGTGTGTTTGGTCCTCCAGGCCCATTAGGGCACCCAAGGCTTACCCACATGATCAATTTCCTGATCACCTTGTTTATTGTAAATGGCAGCGTCCGCAGCATTCTTTTTAGCGCAGCACAGTGGTGTAGTGGGTAGCACTTGCGCCTGGCAGCATAATGCTTGCTGGCTCAGATCTTAACCATGACCTGCCTGAGGTTTGCATGTCCTCCCTGTGCGTGCGCGGGTTTCCTCCCGGTGCTCCGGTTTCCTCCCGCGCTCCAAGGGACATAGGTCCAAACTGTTCGCTGCTCGCTATCCCTTGAAAAGCTCTTTTAATAAGACGACGACCATTCCTCTGGAAGGGGTTCCTGCCTTCAAGGGCCCCACTGACAAAAGACAGAGGCACTATTAAAGTCGCTCCTCCTGGTGGCAGGCTCTACTCTACGGCCAGCCCTGATGTACGCCATGGTGGCGCGATATCTGTCTGAACGTATGGCGGAGTTCCAGAATATTCTGGACTGCGGCCGCCTGCCGGATACGCCGCAGAGGGCTGAATTTTGCTCCGAGGTCGCAAGTACCTTGGTGATGCGGCCGTTGATTTACTGCCTATGTGATCCAGGGTAGCAGTGTTGCTGTATCCTCAGACGGGTACTCTGGTGTTTGCATCCTAAAAAAAAAAAAAAAAAAAAGGTCTCGCAGACCTTCCCTTTCAGTGTGGACGTCTATTCGGTCCACGGCTTGGTGAGATCATTACGGATTTCACAGGAGGTAAGTGCCCTTCTTCCCAGAGCCTGGAGGTGTGAGTTTCGCCGTAGACACGGTAAGGTCGCTGTAGGGGCCGGGTACCGGCAGTGGCAGTGCGAAACCAAAAAAGCGGAGGACAAGTCCTCAGCCTGATGGGGTGCCCCCACCCGGGATTCGGGTGGGGGAGCGTCTTCTGGGGTTCGCAGGCCGGTGGCTGGCACCCATTCCCGATCGTTGGGTCCAGGAAGTGGTGTCCACCGGGTACAGGATAAAGTTCAAAACTCTACCCCCAGACAGGTTCTTCCCATCAAACTTAGGGCTCCCACAGGACCGCCGGGAGGCTCTTTTTGGGGCTGTCCAAGCACTTTCGGTCCAGGGGGTGATCGTGCCAGTGCCTCCAGAAGAGAGGTTTCGAGGTTTCTACTTGAATCTATTCGTGGTACCCGAAAAGGGGGGGGGTTCGGCCAGTACTGGACCTGAAGGCCCTGTACCGGTATGTCAGGGCGCGGATATTCCGAGTGGAATCTATCCGCTCGGTCGTGGCCGCCCTTCATCAGGGAGAATTCTGGCATCCCTGGACATCAGGGATGCGTACCTCCATGTACCCATTCGTCCACGGCATCAGCACTTCCTGCGTTTTGCAGTGGGGGACTTCCATTTTCAATTTGTGGCTCTCCCCTTCAGCCTGGCCTCAGCTCCTCGAGTTTTCGCAAAACTGCTAGCCCCGGTGTTGGCGTTGCTCCGACAGAGAGGCATTGCGGTTGTAGCCTACCTAGACAACCTGCGAGCGGAGTCCGCCTCGGATCTGGAGGAGAATGTGAGACTCGCAATGACATCGCTGCGGGACTTCTGTTGGTTACTTAACCTGCAGAAGTCGTCGGTCTCTCCATCCCGTCGCCTGGAGTATCTGGGTCTAATTCTGGACACAGAACAGGCGAAGGTGTTCCTCCCTCCAGCCAAGTTGCTGTCTCTGCAGTCGGCAGTGCGAACTCTCCTGTCGCACCGTCTGTATTCATTACGGTTCTGTATGCGGGTGCTGGGGCTCATGGTCTCGTCGTTCGAGGCATTTCGCCCAGAGTCACACTCTTCTCCTTCAGTGAGCAATTCTGGCTCGGTGGGACAGGTCCCCTCGGTCCTTGGACCTTCGTATCCGTCTGACCTCCCAGACCAGGGCGTCTCTGGCTTGGTGGCTTCGGGACTCGACCCTGACTCAGGGGAAGTCGTTCCTGCCCCTTCAGTGGGTGATCATCACCACGGATGCCAGTCTTTCAGGCTGGGGAGGGATCCTGGGGCAGCTGTCTGCCCAGGGCCGTTGGTCGGCACAGGAGGCTCGCCTCCCCATCAATGTTCTGGGGCTGAGAGCACTCAGATTGTGCCTTTTTTCACTGGGTAAGATCGCAGGGTCGTCCGATTTGAATTCAATCGGACAATGCCACAACAGTGGCGTATGTGAACCATTAGGGTGGCACAAGGAGTCCAGCAGCTGCCTGCCTGGTGGTCTCTCCATCCGGAGGTGTTCAATCAGATTTGCCACAGATGGGGGACGCCAGACGTGGATCTCATGGCATCTCGATTCAATTACAAGGTGGAGACCTTTGTGTCCAGAACAAAGGATCCGTTGGCAACGGCCACGGATGCTCTGGTGGCCCCCTGGGGCCATTACTGCCTTCTGTACGCCTTCCCTCCGATAAAACTGCTTCCGCGATTGATACGCGGGATAGTGGCGGAGGGGATTACAATAATCCTGGTGGCTCCAGATTGGCCTCGGCGCACTTGGTACGCTGATGTGGTGCACATGGTGGCAGACGCTCCTTGGCGGCTCCCGCTGCAAGACGACCTTCTGTCTCGGGGCCCATCTTGCACCCTGCTTTACCCTCGCTGGCTTTGACGGCTTGGCTATTGAGTCCCAGGTGCTAAGTGACAGGGGAGTCGCTGACTCAGTGATCTCTACATTGTGGAAGGCTTGCAAGTGTACTTCCCGCAAGATTTACCACCGCACCTGGAAGGCTTATATAGCTTGGTGCGAGGTGGAGGGTCATAACCTTCGCTCTGATGTCGTGTCCAGGGTCCTGATTTATTTTTTTTTTGCAGCAATGCCTGAACAAAGAACTGGCTTTGACCACACTCAAGGGCCAGATATCGTCTCTGGTGATTCTTTTTCAGAGACCTTGGCTTCGCACTCATTAATTCGTACCTTTGTACAAGGTGTGCAACATGTGGCGCCTCGGGTGAAGCCCCCGATGGCTCAGTGGGATCTGAATTTGGTGCTTCAGAAACCGCCATATGAGAATATCAGGGAGATTTGCTTACAATTGCTGTCGCAGAAGGTGGCCTTTTTAGTTGCCATCACTTCCGCCAGACGGTGTCTGAATTAGCAGCACTATCGTGCAAGTCTTCCTACCTGGTCCTACATAGGGACAAGGCGGTCTTGCGACCCTCTCCTTCATCCCTTCCGAAGGTGGTTTCTTCCTTTCACATTAATGAAGATATTGTTCTTCCTTCCTTCATTGTGCCCTCGTCCATCACACTCAAAAGAGATTGAGTTGCATACTTTGGACGTAGTGAGGGCCTTACGAGTGTACTTGGCTGCTACAGCTTCTTTTCGAAAAGCTGATGCCTTGTTTGTGCTGTCAGAGGGTCCGCGCAAAGGGTTGGAGGCCTCGTTGACTACGATTTCTCTTTGGATCAGACAGTCCGTGACCCATGCGTATTCTGTTCTGGGCAAGGTTCCCCCTTTTCCGGTCACGGCTCATTCTACCCGGGCTGTTAGCACGTCCTGGGTTCTCGGGTACGAGGTCTCGGTGTCGCAGGTGTGCAAGGCGGCCACTTGGGCCTCGATTCACACTTTCACTAAGTTTTATAAGTTGATGTGCTAGCATCTTAGGATGCTGCTTTTGGCCGCAAAATTTTGCAGGCGGCAGTGTAGGCGCGTCTGGCGCCTCCTTAGAGGTTCAGTTGGGTACTGTTAGCGTTTACCCACCCCTCTTTTTGACACATCCCCACCCGTAATGGAGAGCTGCGTCTGTCAGTGAACGATAGGAGAAAAAGGGATTTTATTAAAACTTACCGTAAAATCCTTTTCTCCGAGTTCACTGACAGACGCAGCACCCACCCCTCTGTGCTCTGTGCTCTGTTCTTGTACGGCTTGTATACGAACTGAAGAGCTATGCTATGAGGTGGTTTATGTGGGAAGAGAGGACGGCCCCATGGGAGGGGCCAGCTCTTTCTTTTCCCTGCCTAGTTAACTCCTAATGAGACCAGCATAAACCCCACACGTAGTGGAGAGCTGCGTCTGTCAGTGAACTCGGAGAAAAGGATTTTACGTTAAGTTTTAATAAAATCCCTTTATTGTGTGTGAAACTGACAGGCAACCCCCTGCCTGTCCGGTAAGAGCGTCCGGGCAGCGCCGCTGCCACCTGGTCGCTCTTACACACCCCCGGAACCGGTGTACTGTCACTTTAGCCCATTTGTCAAAAAGTCCAATTGCATCATTTCCGGTGTGTCCAATATCATTCCCTAATTTCCACGTCGACAGAGTTCGTTATAATAATGTCGGGAGGCCGAGTGAGCACTTTCATCTGTGTCCACGTCCACGGTCTATATATTTTTTCTTTCTTCTAATGTCCCTAACGTCACTTCCATAAAAGAATCACAGGACGCGGGCGCATGGGCAGTAACTGGCGGAAATTACGCTATTGACCATTTTGACAAATTGGCTCAAGTGGTAAAACACCAGCACCCCCGCCATGCCTACCGGGTTGCGCATGCCCACCTGCGGCCCCTGGACCGTCATAGAGGGGAAGGAGAAGAGCGGACACACAGCCGCTCTCCTCCCCTTTTTTGTGTGACCCGGAAAGCGACGTCTGATGTCACTTCCAGGTCAAGCGCTCCGTGTTCCCGGTTAGCAAAATTTTTTTACACCTATGCACATAAAATCCAATTTTTTTTTTTTTTGGAGGTCCCCACCCCCACATACACGAACGTAAGAACATGCGTCGGGGCGCCTACACATGATCGTCTATTGCGATACACATGTAACATATCACCGCTCACGCTGGAGTGAGAGCAATAATTCTAACACAAGACCTTCTCCATAGCACTAAACTGATACCTATAGGGGGCTTCTGCAACGTTGCCTATAGAAAATAGAGGGTACTGAAGTTTGACGCCATTTCACAGGGCGCACAAAAACTTAAGGTTTGGCATGTTGGTATCTATCTACTTGGCGCAACCTCGTCTTTTATATTTTACCAAAAAAAAATATTTTTTTTACAGAAATTTTGCTTTTCCTAGAACTATGCGGTAATATGTGACATAAAAAATTGGAACTACCACTATTTTATTCTCTAGGGTGTCTGCTTTCAGAAAACATATAATGTTTGGGGGTTTTGTGTAATCTTCAGGCCTAAAATGATTTTTTAAACTTGTGCAAAAAAAATGCAAAAACTGCTCTGGCAGGGTTAGTCACAAAAATGGGGGGGAATTTAACTCTTGTTAGAGTTGCAACATAGGGATGTTGGCTAGCACCACAGAATAACCTTGAAATACTTTTATACTAATTACGCCTGGCGGCAAAGGGAATGCTGGTACGAATCACAACCACGACACTACCTGGCTGGGGTTTGCATGTTCTTCCTGTGCCTGTGTGGGTTTCTGCGGGTACTCCGGTTTCCTCCCACACTCCAAAGACATGCTGGTAGGTAAATTTAGATCCTGTCTAAAATTGGCCCTAGTATATGTATGAATGTGTGTTAGGGACCTTAGATTGTAAGCTCCTTGAGGGTAGGGACTGATGTGAATGTATAATATATATGTAAAGCGCTCCGTAAATTTACATCGCTACATAAGTACCTGAAATAATAATAATACAGTATTGGCTCTTTTTCTTACCTAATGCTTTATCCATGCTTTACATTTACAGAGGACATTGGAAAAGCTGAGAGCGAACAAGATGAAGTAGCAAGAAAAAACATTGAAGACTTGAGAACCTTCTGTCTTCTTGGAGGTTCTAAAACTGAGTTCTGATTTGCCCTGCGTATTTATTTAGAAGACTATTCCTTGGCATCCATGCCCATTTTTATGTGCTAGCATGCAAGTCTGGCAGATAATTCAGCGCTCTCTTATACTCATGGTCTAGTGTGACATCATGAAATGGTTGCATCTAAAGCCGTGCTTTGCAATCATATATCTATGATCTGTAGCCTCAGTGAGGCTCTATTCTCTAACCTCCTTTCTATGTATGTAGTTATGGGTAGAATGTTCTTTCATAAGGAATTTGGAGTGAATGCGTGTTGTTTTTTTCTCTGTTAAAGTTTAAAATATTTATTTAAAGTGCCATATTTAACATTACCAACAAGGAGGTGGTGTGCTTTGCTAAAAAAAAGACGCTAGTCTAAAGTCTGTGTTTTCCATATTTTCTTAGAAAGAAAACGTTAAAATATGAATCTCTTTTCTGAACACACATTTTTTTCTGTTAAAGTGATTGTAAAAGCAGGAGTTTTTTTATCTTAATGCATGCTATGTATTAAGATAAAAAAAAGGTGTTCAGCAGCCCCCCTAATACTCATCTGAGCCCAATCTAGATCCAGTGATGTTGCAGGAGTGTCTCGGCTGCCCGGGACTCCCCTCCTCATTGGCGGAGACAGCAGCGTGGCGCCATTGGCTCCCAGTGCTGTCAATCAAAGTCAGTTGGCCAATGAGGAGAGAAAGGGGGTGGGCCGCAGCTCCATTTTTGAATGGACACTGGGAGCTGTGGCTCGGCTTGGGTGCCCCCATAGCCAGCTGCTTGCTGTGGGGGCACTCAACAGAAGGGATGGGCCAGGAGCACCGAAAACGGACTGGAGCTGAGGAGGATCCGGGCTGCTCTGTGCAAATCCACTACACAGAGCAGGTAAGTATAACATGTTTGTTATTTTTAACCAAAAGAAAAAAACAAGATTTTAGTATCACTTTAAGTCATTCTGCTGAACTGCTTTTATACTTCTCTTCAATCCCACTGTGTAGCTGTGTTGCTGGATCTGAGCAGTAGTTAAAGCGGTTCTAAAGGCAGAAAGTTTTTTTTTTTTTTCTTTTTTTACCTTAATGCATTCTATGCGGCTCTCTCCCTCCTCATTGGCTCAGAGACAGCAGCGGGAGCCAATGGCTCCTGTTACTGTCAATCACAGCCAGTGAGGAGGGAGTGGAGGACTGGATCGAGCCACGCTTTGTGTGTTTATTGACACAGTGGCTCCTGCTGCTGTCAATCAAATCCAACAACGTGGGGGGCGGAGCTGAGTTCTGCGGTCTGTCAATGAGGCCCGGTTGAATGTAAAATTATGCTTAGTCTGAGTGTCAGCTCACATATGGGCATTTTGGTAAAGGAGGTGCAGTGTGTTGGGGTGTTATATAAAATAGCACACAGCACCGTAACACACTTGCACTGCCTTATAACCCAGCGCGCTCTAGTTAGCGAATGGTGAAGCATTGCAGTAACCCAGCTTATTATGTGAATAGGGCCTGAAAGTGTTTTAGGTTTGCGAGTCTGAAGTCCCTCTAGTAATCATCTTTGTTTTCTGATTCTGCTGCCTGCCACAATAGGGTGTTGGCCACATTGGTCTCAATAGGCAAATCTTCCAAGACACAGTTAAGAACAGAAAGAGCGGTGAGGTGAAAAGATCATTAGAGGAACTTGGGAGCTTTGTGGTTGTGGGTCTAAACAGTGCTTCCATGAAACCAGTTACCCATCATATGGAACCTACGTTTTGGGTGAACTTCCTCTTTATTTGTGCTGTCATGGCATGTTTTTTGGTTGGTTTAATACTTTGCACAACACTATTTTAACAAATCTAATACTGTGCTTATGGATTCTAAAAGTTTAACTCTTAAAAAACCAATTAATATGTATATAAGTTTTCTATTTATACGATGAAGTTGCTTAATATATTGATTTTGAAAATGCTGTTACTATAATTTTATTGCTATTTAACATTTTTAAATTGTTTTAATAAATTGCGATTTCCTAGATTTATTTTTTTTGTGTTATGGGTTGTGGCTGTTATAAAAACAAATAACCTATGTAGGGTTCACACTGTTGCCCTGTGGCAACCTGCAAAATGATTGTCTGCGGTGCCATTCGTTCTCAATGCCACCCTAACACACCTTGCCAACGCACCTGTGTTGCAATAGGCCACAACACGCTGTAGCATATTTACTGTGTAAAACAACAAAAAGAGGGTGCACCAGCCTAGCACATTTTCTTATCCCCTTGGCCCCGGCTCCTCCCAGCCTTCAAGGGGTTTCAGATGCCGGAGGGGTGTGGTTTATGATCACATGACCATTGTGATGGGCTGTCACATGATCGGAAATCTTCAGATCGCAAGTAGCGATCGGAAGCTTTCTGTTAGCCACCGGTGCACGGCACAGCTGTGTTTGCAATGTGGTACACAAATATGCAGCTGCTCAGGCGCCAGGACCCACCCACCAAGAAGCCGCATATTTGTATGCCGTCGGCGCCAAGAGGTTAATAAACTCTTTATTCATAAATAAAAGCAAACAACATACTCAAAGATTTCCATCAACAAGCATATCATTAGATGGAGATGGGGATAACCATGCTTGGCTTGTACCATGGGAAGACCCTTCACTGTCCAATATGGCTTATACATTTTGAGGGGCAACCCCTCTTTTTCAGATCATGCTACTGTGTGTTTTGGTGCATTTTGTTACAAAAAAATACTACATGTACAGTGGATATAAAAAGTCTACACACCCCTGTTTAAATGTCAGGTTTCTGTGATGTAAAAAATGAGACCAAGAAATAATTTCAGAACTTTTCCCACCTTTAATGTTACCTATAAACTGTACTACTCAGTTGGAAAACAAACTGAAATCTTTTAGTTGGAGGGAAGTAAAAATAAAATAATATGCTTGCATAAGTTTGCACACCCTTAAACTAATACTTTGTTGAAGCACCTTTTGATTTTATTACAGCACTCCGTTATTTTGGGTATGAGTCTATCAGCATGTCACATCTTGACTTGGAAATAAACACTCCAAATCTGTCAGATTGCGAGGGCATCTCCTGTGCACAGCCCTCTTCAGATGACTGCACAGATTTTCAATGGGATTCAGGTCTGGGCTCTGACTGGGCCATTCCAAAACTTTAATCTTCTTCTGGGGAAGCCATTCCTTTGTTGATTTGGATGTATGCTTTGGGCCTTTGTCATGCTGAAAGATGAAGTTCCTCTTCGTGTTCAACTTTCTATCAGAAGCCTGAAAGTGGATTTAAACCCTCACATGTACCCAGTGAAGTGAACAGCCTCTGATGATACACCAGGATGAAACCATTCTCCCTGTATAAGTTTTACATGCATATCTGATGTCTTCATCTGTATTTGTACTCGGAGTTGGCCGTCTGAAATGTATGAAATGAGAGTCGGGAGGACAATGTGACCTGCGGAGTGCCCTGGTCACGTGTATGGTACGCCTAAAGTGGGCATACCCAGGATAAAATAAGGATAAAGATAACCTCAGAAAAAAGGGGGAATAGGGAGGGT
>BLSH010193835.1:284782-314938 GCA_018402905.1 Glandirana rugosa
CCCCCCCCCCCCCCCCCCAGTCAGGAGAGCTGCCAATCGGTTCTCATCTAGTCGCGGATGCGAGTAGAGGAAAAGCGGATATGTGGCTTTTCCTGTTTACGCTGTGATCAGTCGTGATTCATCACAGCTGATCACGTGATAAAGAGCTTCTGGCAGAAGCCCATTACCGCGATCGGAGATGTGGTGCGTCAGACTGGCACATCACACCACCGATCGCTGCGTGTCGGCTTGTTATGACGCTCAGCCAGGATAACAGAACCACTTCCCAGCTGTCATTCTGCATATGGTGGTAGGGAAGTGGTTAAAGAGTAACGGTCATCTCTGTCCCACAGCGGCCCCTCCTCTGACCCGCTGTTGACTCACCGACCGCCCCATTCACTTTAATGGGATGGCTGGTGATGCGGCAGTGACACAACAAGGTGAGGGACCTGGCGGCAGCAGGTGAGTGGATGCCCGCTAACAGCCATGCTGCCATGATGGATCTGAAAGGACAGGTGCTCTTTAAATGTAAGGACTTATTCTTGCTTGTAGTTAGGAAACCTTAATTTTGTTTGCAAATATCAAATATTCTATTTAGAATAATAAGCTGTTAGTTTAGTAAAACAGCGATATCAGAACCGATTCAATCATACAGTTTGTAGTGTACATGGATGTGCAAAACAATGGGATAAAAAATGATTCCTGAACTGTGTGAATCCATCAATGCAGTGCATGTTATCTCGGCTTGCAGAGCTTGAATTCATTGAATGAGTTTACAAAAAATGTAAATATTGCAGAATATACAGCCTCATGAAACGTAACTAAGCTCCATTTCATGATGAATAAACTAAATTATTAATCTTAAATGGAAAACTATCTTTAGATAGATTTTTACTCCAAAAGCATTTTATTAAAATAAATTTGATAAAAATCAAAAAAATGTTTTTGTTTTTTTTTGTTTTGTTTTTATTTATTTTTTTATTTTTTTTTAAATCATTGATTTGTTTTTATCCACCCTGATCGCCGGGACCTGCTGACCGGCCCTGTCTGTCACAGAAGAGAACTCTGTGTTGGTAAACAACACAGAGCTCTGTACACTGATAGACGATCTTGCTGTTTTGTTTATTCCCTGCAAAGCAGGGGAAAAAAAACACAAGATCGCTTGGTAAAAGCAGCATATGTTGCACACATCGCACATTGTTAGGTACACGATTAACCCCTTGATTGGCCCTTGATGTTAACCCCTTCCCAGTCATTGTCAGTGCAGTGACAGTGTATAGTATTAGCACTGATCACTGTCAGTGTCCCTATTGATGCCAGTGTCAGTTAGTGTACCCCCCAGCCAGCATCAGCTAGTGTGAGATTTCCTATTCCCACTATCACAGGCTTACTACAAGTTGCTGACTACCACCATTACTAGTATAAATACAATTGTTTTTAGACGCTACAACTTTCACGCAAACCAAATAATATACACTTATTGGGAATTTTTTTTCACCAAAGATATGTAGCACAATGCATATTGGCCTAAATGTATCAAGAAATTAGATTTTTTTTTACATTTTGTATTTGTTTTATAGCAGAAAGTAAAAAAATATTTTTATTTATTTTTTTTCAAAATGTTTGGTCTTTTTCATTTATATAATAAAAAAAACCCAGTGGTGATCAAGCCATTTGTGTGAAAAAATTATATAAATTTAATTTGTATATGGTGCCGACTAACAAAAAATACCCTGGTCATAAGGGGGAAAAAAACTTCCGGGGGCCAAGTGGATAAAATATCTCCATCAGATGGCTTTGTTTTGTATTTATATTCTGCCATTCTTTGGAAATTAAGGGCAAAGAATACGGAAGTGGATTGTGATGGGTCACAGATCAGGAAGAATGGAATATGATGGTTTCCTATAAGTGCTTTGCAATTTCCCCCAAATATCTATGTGCTCATTTGTCCAGTCTTCGAAGGAACACAGTTCAAAAATAGTCTTGTTGATTAACTGCTTCAGTACAGGGCACTTTTACCCCCTTCCTGCCCAGGCCAATTTTCAGTGCTGTTGCACCTTAAATGACAATTGAGCGGTCATGCAACACTGTACCCAAACTAAATTTTTATCATTTTGTTCACACAGCGCTTTCTTTTGGTGGTATTTCATGACCACTGGGTTTTTTTTGTTTTTTGCTAAATAAACTAAAAAGACTGAAAATTTGGGGAAAAAAATTGCAAATAAATTGTTCTTCGTAAATTTAGCCAAAAATGTATTATGTTACATTTCTTTGGTGAAAATCAGTGTATATTTCAGTGGAAAAGAATTATTTGATCCCCTGCAGATTTCGTAAGTCTCCCCACTTAGAAATTAAAGGACTATAATTTTTATTATAGGTGTATTTTAAATGATAGAGACAGAATATCAACCAAAAATCCAGAAAAAACACACGATAAAATGTTATAAATTGAGTTGCGGTTCAGTAAGTAAAATAAGTATTTCATCCCCTACCAACCAACAATAATTCTGGTTCCCACAGACAAATCATTATGTGCATTACAGCTGCACGATTCTGGCCAAAATGAGTATTACAATTTTTTTGCTTAGAATAAAGATCACGATTCTCTCACAATTCTCGCGGCGTAACATCTTGCATATACAAAAAAATTGGGCTAACAGCACTGTTTAGTGGATAGACAGAAAGAGGGGGCAGCATAGCCCTACTCTGTACTCAGACCGTGTGAGCAAGAAAGGAAGGATAAAGGAAAGGCAGTATAAAATCATTAAGCTGGTGAAAGTTATTGCCTTATACCATGGTGGTAGGTAAGGGGTTACGATATTGTGTATATATTTATACTTATGTTTTTGCTTATGTGTTACCATTCTTGATAGCCCACTTGGTTGGGCACAGTTCATGTTAATGTAGCTATACTCCATCAATAAATGTACATTTTACAAGTTTTCACTGTCCGTTTGTCTCGCTTGCCCTCCTCATTCACAGTCCCAAACTTTCCTCTATTATTTTTAAAGAGCTGTCAAAGGATGTCAGGGAGAAGATTGTAGACCAGTGGTTCTCAACTCCAGTCCTCAGGATCCACCAACAGGCCAGATTTTAAGTATTACCTTGGGGAGATCCAGACTAGAATACTGCAATCACTGAGCAGCAAATGATATCACCTGTGGTGTATTTCAGTTATCCTGCAAACCTGGCCTGTTAATGGGTCCCGAGGACCGGAGTTGAGAACCACTGTTGTAGACCATCACAAGGCTGATATGGGCTACAAGACCATCAGCAAGAAGCTTGGTGAGAGGGAGACAACTGTTGGAGCGATTATTTGCAAGTGGAAGAATTACAAAATAACCATCAATCACCCTCGGTCTGGAGCTCCATGCAAGATTTTGCCTCATGGGGTAGTAAGGATGATCATGAGAAAAGTGAGGGATCAGCCCAGAACTATACGGGAGAAGCTTGTGAATGATCTCAAAGTAGTTGGGACCACAGTCACCAAACAAACCATTGGGAACACAATACGCCACCATGGATTGAAATCCTGCAGTGCCCACAAGGTCCCCTTCCTCAAGAAGGCACATGTATAGGCTCATCTAAAGTTTGCCAATGAACGTCTAAATGATTCAGAGAAGGTGGAAACATTCTTTGTAACTTTTTCTCTGCTAAAGGTACAGGCTGACTTTGCTGCATTGAGGGGCTTATGGACAGGGCCATGTATTGTAAAATCTTGCATAAAAAATGGAATGAATGGCGCTCACCTTTGAAATTAAATAAATAGATGCATTTTGCTAGTGACAAATGAATAAATATGCAAAAAATATCAAAGCTAATTAATGAGTATAAAGTGCAAGTAGCAATAAATCTATAAAAAGTCCATCTAGTTAATCACAGTCTTTGTTAGAACACGCTGATTCATTCCAAGGACAACATTATTGGTGAATAGTTCTTCAAGAGGTCATCAGAAACGCAGAAAATCCATAAACCGTGATCATGAAGTGACAAAGTGCAATAAAAGTTTCCAATATGTGCTTCACCACCATGCGTGTGCCAGGGGCTTACAGTCACCAGAACACAGATGTCTCACGAGCCCATAAATCAAATGGATATATGCTAGCAGGAGAAAAGGTGATCCAAAACATCAAAGAAACCTGTACCGTTACACCAATTTTCCTCCCACAGAGGATATGACCGGTTTATTGGAGACACAAATGAAAGCCTTTATAGTATAACACTGTTTAATAATAAAAATAGTTTAAAAACAATCCAGTATGAACTTGCATGGTGTGGATATCATATGTGAGCACTGACCTAACCAGCATGATCAATGGGGCATGTCAACACGCCACCAGGAAGTACGCCTACCACTCGTCTACTGCCATTGAAATAGTCGATAATGACTCAAGATTGGTTTACTTTAGATGGTTACATCTACAGTCCCTACATAATAGGCACCCTACTGGGCTGAGTGTTATTGGAATCGATCGTGTATTTAGACATTGGAGAGGTAGTGATATGGTCAAACAGATCTCCCGCAACAAAATCTTGGTGGATACATAGGATGGATTTCTTGCATCCATCAGGTTTGAACGTTGATATAGATTCAAATTGCTACATTTATGATTATTAACATCCATTTCCAATTCTTATTAATATGTACCATCATGTTTCAGTTTAAATGTGGTATGCCAAGTTGTTTTTTTTTTTCATGCTCATCGGTCGACTGTAATTTATTTTTTTTAAATAACTAATTCCAAAAAAAAAATGTAAGAATATTATTTGAGTATGGAGAGAATATGTCTATTTCTCTGTGCTGTTATGGGTCGAATGGCCACTAGATGGCATCGCTAGATTAACACATAAGCTTAGAGAGGTGTTTAAAAACTGCATTCAAACTTTTGATGTTTAAATGTCCCTAATTTAATGCATTTTTACATATTTTCATTTGAAGTGTTTAACACTATGTGATGCATTTTAGAAGAAACTTTTGGTGTAAATTTTCAAACCAAGTACGAGCCTTATGTTTGTTCTAATGTAAAGGGTATTAATTGTTTGCATTGTACCACTGGGTAGACAGCATGCATGTAAATGTGGCTAGTCTCTGGGATTTCTACCAATTTTGCACAATCTTTCATGTTACAACAAGTAAAGTAAACCAATCATGAGTCATTATGGACTATTTAGCTGGCAGTAGATGAGTGGTAGGCGTACTTCCTGATGACGTGTTTCCCTAACACGAGATGCATTGAAGCCACGCCATTATCCAACCTCAGATCCCGTCCTTTTGGTTTTGGCATGTACAGCGGGGGAGCGCACGCCGCATCGTGAAGGGCTCTAGCCCCATTGATCATGCTGGTTATGTCAGTGCTGACATATGAGCAGCGGACCATGCAAGTTCATACTGGATTGTTTTTAAACTATTTTTATTATTAAACGGTGTTGCACTATGAAGGCTTTCATTTGTGTCTCCAATACACCGGTCATATCCTCTGTGGGAGGAAAATTGGTGTAGGGGTACAGGTTCCTTTGATGTTTTGGATCACCTTTTCTCCTGCTGGCATAAATCCAATTGATTTATGGGCCCATGAGACATCTGTGTTCTGGTGAGTGTAAGCCCCTGGCACATGCGTGGTGGTGAAGCACATATTGGAAATTTTTATTGCTCTTCGTCACTTTATGAGCACGGATTATGGATTTTCTGCATTTCTGATGAACTCTTGAAGAACTAATCCCCCGTTATGAATCAGTGTGTTCTAACAAAGACTGTGTGATCAATCAGATGGAGTTTTTTTTTATAGATGTATTGCTACTTGCAGTTTATACTTATTTGTTTTGATATTTTTTTCATATTTATTAATTTGTCACTAGCAAAATGCAGCTATTTATTTAATTTCAAGGGTGAGCGCAATTCACTCAATTTTTTTTTAATGTCATTTTGTCACTTAAGTAGTCACTTAAGAGGGAGTAGGCTGCACAACCGCACTTTAATGCTATTAGGGTTTTGTTTGGCGTCATATTCCTGTTTTTCATTCATGCACGATTGTAAAATCTTGGATGAGAACCTTCTTCCCTCAGCCAGAACACTGAAGATGGGTTGTGGATGGGTCTTCCAGCATGACAATGACCCAAAACATACCGCCAAGACAACAAAGGAGTGACTCAAGAAGAAGCATGTTAAGGTCATGGAGTGGCTCCACCAAATATTAAGCCATATTTTGCTTGGGGATCAAATACTTATTTTACTCACTGAACTGCAGCTCAATTTATTCCATTTGTATCATGTGTTTTTTCTGGATTTTTGGTTGATATTCTGTCTCTATCATTTAAAATACACCTATGGTAAAAATTATAGACCTTTCATTTCTTTGTAAGTGGGCAAACTTACAAAATATGCAGGGGATCAAATACCGTATTTTTCGCTCCATAAGACACACATAGGTTTTAGAGGAGGAAAACAAGAAATAAAATATTCTGAACCAAATGATGTACTAAAATATTTACCAGTGCCATGAAATGCAGCCATATACCAATGCACGTGAAATGCAGCCATATACCAGTGCCCATGATACTGCAGCCATATACCAGTGCCCATGATACTGCAGCCATATACCAGTGCCCATGATACTGCAGCCATATACCAGTGCCCATGATACTGCAGCCATATACCAGCGCTCATGATAATGCAGCCATATATTAGTGCCCATGACAATGCAGCCATATACTAGTGCCCATGACAATGCAGCCATATACCAGTGCCCATGACAATGAAGCCATATACCAGTGCCCATGACAATGAAGCCATATACCAGTGCCCATGACAATGAAGCCATATACCAGTGCCCATGACAATGAAGCCATATACCACTGCCCATGACAATGAAGCCATATACCAGTGTCCATGATAATGCAGCCATATACCAGTGCCCATGAAAATGCAGCCATATACCAGTGCCCATGAAAAAGCAGCCATATACCAGTGCCCATGAAAATGCAGCCATATAAGAGTGCCCATGCCTATGCAGCCTTACCTGTGGCTTACCACAGGTCAGAGAGACAGATTCACATTTCCCGGTGCCCACTGCACTATGATGTCATCAGATGTCACTCGGCTGTCACTCAGAAGACAGAGCAGTCCGAGCAACCGCAGTACTCCATTTGGCCACTGGGGCTGCTCTGTCTTCTCACTATGTGAGAAGTGGCACAGCGGCTTTCTTGGATGTCCGTGAGCCCGCAGTCTAATGCAGGCTCCCTACGGTGGGGGGGGGGGGGGGGTTGTGTACTGGTATATTCGCACCATAAGATGCAGGGACACTCCCCCATTTTTTTGGGGGGGGGGGGGGTAATGCATCTTATGGTGCGAAAAATACGGTAATTATTTTCCCCACTGTATTTAGTCTGGAGGAAAGTTAGAGAGTCCACAAACGATGGAATATATCTGAAAATCGATCAGTCCTGATGTACTGATGGCTCATCTCATTTCTTGCGGCCCGAAAATGCCAGGATAGTACAAATATTCCCCAAATAACCTCTTTTTGGAAAGCTGACAGTCCAAGGTATTTAGTAAGAGGCATGGGGAGTTTTGGAAGCTGCAATTTTTTTCTCATATTTTTTTGGAAAATTAAGAAATTAGAAAAAAAAAAATTCTTCTTTTTTTTTTTTTTAATACACTGCCTCACCAGTGCAGTACAGTGTCATCATCCTATGGTGGTGGTGTTCAGGGACACTGACTGGTGACAATACGAAAAAAAAAGAAAATTATTTTTTTTTAAAAAAAACTTTTTTTTTTTTTTTTATACACACTGTGACCAGAGCAATATATTGTTACCATAATAACATTGTACTGCTCTGGGTAAGTGATCAGGATTTTTCTTTACATTATTTGCCTATAGCAGTACATTAAATTGCTATAAGCAAGCATTTTACTGAATAAAACTGAATCATTGGATCTGTTGTGATTAGCTGTGATTGGTCAAAGCTAATTACATGGTACAGATGGGCTGTGATTAACCCGAGCTGTACCATGTAATCGAATTGACCAATCAGAGCTAGCAACACAATTGTACGCATTGGATGGCATGAAAGGAAGCCATCCATTGTGTACAACTGTCATGTGACCTGCTGTGATCTGCGGGCGGTGACCCATCGCGCCGCTGCTCGGATCCGTGATTGGTGCTTCCTGAGAAGTACCGTATTATAATACGCACCTTAACTTTAAGAGGAAAGTTTCAGAAAAAAGTTACATTTAAAATAAAAGAATGGTCAGATTTCATATCCGTCCCCCTTCTAGCACAAGTCCCCTCTCCTCCCAAAACGCCCTCTAGCACATACACTATCCTCTTACCCACCCTCCCCCCACCCCCAAATCACTGCAAGTATTCATCTTTTTCCCTTGCCTGTCCGACAAACACCCCCCCCCCCCCAAGTGTCATCATCTATAGTGTGTGTATAATAATCACACAGACCTCAGATGAGCGACACATGTACAGAGGTGACTCCTGTCTGTGTACATGGAATACATCAGAGCTGAAGAGGAGGAGGGGCGGTTTCATTTGGATCTGAAATGTCCAGTGAGAGAGGCAGCCAGTGGGGAGAGATGCCGGCTGCCATACAGGGCTGAGATTGCAGCGCGTGGGACACCAAACACCCCTCACAAGCTGTGGGGCGGGAGTGCCCACACTAGTGCGCCCCTCCCGCGCGAGCCACTGCTCCAACAGGATTCAGCCTGGATTCACTGGCAAGCAAGGCCCCGATTAATTCAGGAGGTATGGGATTTGCCACCCTCCCCTAATTGGCTTTTAGTAAAATAAATATCGGCGTATAACACGTGTGCATTATTTACACTCTGTTTTCGGGGGGGGGAGTGCGTGTTATCCACTGATAAATATGATATATGTATATCCAATAATAAAAATGCAGTCTGTTGCAACTTTCCATTCTTTAAAGTGATTGTAAAATTTCAGCTTTTTTCTGTGCACTGAACTGGAATTTCAAATATTTTTTTCTGCTGTCTTCTGTGAACTACAAAACATCTCCCCACCAAGTAAGGCCTCTTTCACATGGACACACTTAAGCATACATCTGTGCGAAGGACAGTGTTTTTCCTTCAAGGGATGCAGAGGTGTTCCATGCATCTGTATGCAGGCACCCTCATTCATGTCTGTTGGGATGTAGCGACTGCATGGACACCACTCCCAATTTGATATCCGTGTAGATACTTATGCCAGAACGTAGACCGTGTGAGCTTAGGAACACGCACCCACGTGGATGTCAAATTGGGAGCAACGGTTGTGTCTGTGCAGCCGCTACTGTGTCCCAATAGACATGCATGGGACTATCTGTGCAGGCAACACAGCCCTTTGCACGAATATATGCTTACGGAGGCCTAATGGAGATGAGGAGAGGGGGAGGTGATTGTAGTCTAAATCAGAGCAGCCTAAGGATATCACACCTATTCATAGATATGGTACCATGAGTTAACATTGTTGACCTACAACAGGAAGTATGTTACTGGCAGGATCATCAGGTAAAAAAACAAAAACAAATGCACCCACTATGGCTAACAACTGGTAAGCTGCAACATATAACATATTTGGTTTTGGGTTTTAGATATACTTCAAAGTGTACAGTGAAGGAAAAAGTATTTGATCCCCTGCTGATTTTGTATGTTTGCCCACTGACAAAGAAATGATCAGTCTATAATTTTAATGGTAAGTTTATATTAACAGTGAGAGACAGGATAACAAAAATAATCAGAAAAAAATTCAAAAAAGTTCTAAATTGTTTTACATTTTAATGAGTGAAATAAGTATTTGACCCCCTCACAAAACATGACTTAGTACTTGGTGGCAAAACCCTTGTTGGTAATCACAGAGGTCAGATGTTTCTTGTAGTTGGCCACCAGGTTTACACATCTCAGGAGGGATTTTGTCCCACTCCTCTTTGCAGATCCTATCCAGGTCATTAAGGTTTTGAGGCTGACGTTCGGTAACTTCAACTCCCTCCACATATTTTCTATAGGATTAAGGTCTAGATTGGCTAGGCCACTCCAGGACCTTAATGTGCTTCTTCTTGAGCCATTCTTTTGTTGCCTTGGCCATGTGTTTTGGGTCATTGGGTCTGAATCATTCAGATGTTCATTATCAAACTTCAGACGGGCTGTACATGTGCTTCCTTGAGCAGGGGGACCTTGCAGGCGCTGCAGGATTTTAGTCCTGCATGGTGTAGTGCGTTACCAATTGTTTTCTTGGTGACTATGGTCCCAGCTGCCTTGAGATCATTGACAAGATTCTCCAGTGTAGTTCTGCAATGATTCCTCACCATTCTCATGATCCTTGAAACTCCACAAGGGGAGATCTTGCATGGAGCCCCAGACTGAGGGAGATTGACCGTTATTTTGTGTCTTCCTTTTGCAAGTAATCACACCAACTGTTGTCACCCTCTCACCAAGCTGCTTGGTGATGGTCTTGTAGCCCATTCCAGCCTTTTGTGGGTCTACAATCTTGTCCCTGACAGCCTTGGACAGCTCATTGGTCTTGGCTATGGTGAGAGATTGGAATCTGATTGATTGCTTCTGTGGACAGGTGTCTTTTATACAGGTAACAAGCTAAGATTTGGAGCACTCCCTTTAAGAGATTGCCCCTAATCTCAGCTTGTTACCTGTATAGAAGCCACCTGTGAGCCAGAAATCTTGCTGATTGATAGGGGATCAATTACTTATTTCACTCATTAAAATTCAAATCCATTTATAACTTTTGTGAAATACGTTTTTCTGGATATTTTTGTTATCCTGTCTCTCACTGTTAAAATAAACCGACCATTAAAATTATAGACTGATCATTTCTTTGTCAGTGGGCAAACATACAAAATCAGCAGAGGATCAAATACTTTTCCCCCACTGTATGTTTGAGCAAAATAAAGAAAAAAAAAGTATGCTTGCCTCTTTAAAAACACTGCAAGTACAGAAAAATACATGTTAATCCTGCCAGAAATTCAGTGTGCGCCTAACCTGGAGTGAGCTGATAACACTGCCTCAACGCTGAAATCCTCAGCAGTCATGTCTGCCTTGAGTTTTTGCTCTGCTGGAATACAAACCCATTTCCTCTCTCCTCTCTTTAAAGTGGTTGTAAACCTTTGTGTTTTTTTTTCCCGTTTTTTAAAATAAAATAACAAACATGTCTATACTTTCCTGCTCTGTGCAATTGTTTGCACAGAGCAGTCCATATCCTTCACTTCTGGGGAACCCTCCAAGCCCCTCCTCTTTAACGGGTGCCCCTATGCAAAGCTGCTTTTGCATGGGGCACCCATGCGTGCTCGCTCCTGAGTTCTGCTGCTGCGTCCATTGGCAGTGGGACTTGGCCCTGCTCCCGTTTCACAGCATTTGGTTGACAGCAACGGGAGCCAATGGCTCCTGCTGCTATCAAGTTGCCTAATAAGGAGGGAGACAGCGGCGTGAGCCGCTGCTATTGTGCATATTGCTGGATCAGATTGGGCTCAGGTAAGAGAAAGAGGGGGTCTGGGGGGGGAGCTACAGCACAGAAGGTTTTTCACCTTAATGCAGAGAATGCATTAAGGTAAAAAAAACCTTAAGGCTTTACAACCACTTTACCTTAAGAAGTATAGCCAAAGTTGACTTTATGGTCAAGATCCCCCCAGAAACCTGGACTAGCACCTGGCTTAGCCTCTCTGCGATACGCCGAGAACATGAGCCAGCCCCTCCCACCCTCTTCACAGCACAGCCCAGCGCTGGTGGGGCAAAGAAGAGAGCTGCTGACCGGCAGTCACGGCTCTCTGCTCGGAGGGGAGAACTGAGCGATTGCAGCGTTTGATCGCTCGGTTCTCAGTGTTAGAGCCGGCAGGTGACAGATGCAGCATCGGATCAATACTGCATCCACCTGGTGTGTATCTTTCATTTTTTCTACAGCCTGTATTTCTCTTTTAAGGGGGGTGGTTGTCTGCATGGGAAAAATAAGCAATGCTGACAACACAGCTTGAGATTTCGTTGCAGTGGTGTTGCCAGATCGAACAGGGAATAAGGCACTCCTATATTTCATTGAAAATGTGGCGTCGCGCTGCTCTAATGATGTGCTCAAATAAACAAATAAAAACTAAGGTTACCAATGATTAGTGCAATTATTTTCACGGCAGTGGGTTGTTGTCCAGCCTAATGATTCAAACATTTATAAAAAAGTCCATATAATGAAATTCATGTGCTACAGTTAGAGGCAAGAGTTCTGAGAGCACCTAGGTGGCACAAAGTGTATGAGGATTTAAGGCAGCTATTGGGATGCACACAATAAGGCGTAATCACTGTGACTCTTTTTGGCACAACTATCACATAAGCGGTTGTATACCCTTTAGAGGGATTTTTACCTACAGGTAAGCCTATGATAAGGCTTACCTGTAGGTAAAATGAATATCTCCTAAACCTGTACGGTTTCGGAGATATTCCCCCTCCAAGCAGCTGCGACGTCACGTCAAGCACTGTGTATGTCCCGGCGAAGGCCCGGAGCCGCGTACCCGGAAGCAAGATCTGAGGGAAGTTGTCTGCTCCCTCAGAGGGGACCAAGCAGCCTGGTCGGATCTTCATTCCAAGGTGAGTATTTCATAATGAGCTAGTATGCGGTGCATACTAGCTCATTATGCTATTGTCTTGCAGGGTTTTTTTCCTGGGTATACTACCGCTTTAACACGTTGGATCACATGTATTTTGATTTACTGGACTTTTATGTATAACTATAGCACATGAATTGGACTTTGTTTTGAATGTTTAAATCATTAAAGCGGAGCTTCACCCAAAAGGTATTTGCCTCTTCCCCCACTCTGGTGCCACATTTTGCACCTTTCGGGGGGAGCTGGTACCTGGTTTTAACAGGTATCCTCTCCCACTTGTGGTTGATCTCGCCGTGGTGAGATCACCCGGAAGTTCGACAGCCTGCCTTCCTTCCCCCATCGCCAGGCCATTCACAAAGCGCAGCGTGCTTCGCACATGCGCAGTAGGGAGCTGGCTGTGAAGCCGCAGGGGTTCACTGACGGTTCCCCTAATGCCCCATATGCACGTTCCGAAAATCGGACGACAGATTGTCTGTCTGGTTTTTTTTTTTTTTTGCATGCTAATCTCCGATCAAATCGGAAGAGTGTACTAAAGTCACAAAAATTCTCGTACGACAGAATAAAAAATCTGAAGCAATGTCATGTATTTGTATTGTATTTTCGGATGACAGCTGTACTGATTAAACGAAAATCGTCTGATCTGGTATCGTACGAGAAAAGTTTTCATGTTTGTCCAATCTAATAATATCAGATGAACTGTCATGATCGGCTCTGGAAAGCTCTATACTAGTGATCCACTTATCGTACGATCGCTTCAAAAGCGGGAATCTTTCATCCGACTTTTGAATTGTGTGTACGGGCCATTACAAGCAATTGCAGTGGCAGCACACAAGAGCTAATGGAAAAATCGGCTGGGGTGCTGATATCATTGGATTCCTAGACAGGTAAGTGTCCTAATATTAGAAGTCAGCAGCTACAGTATTTGTAGCTGCTGACCATTATTTTTTTCTGAAGGAGCCTGGAGCTCTGCTTTAAAGGAGTTGTAAAGGCAGAAGGTTTTTAATCTTAATGCATTCTATGCATTAAGATCAAAAACCTTCTCTGTGTAGCAGCCTCCCCAGCCCCACTAATACTTACTTGAGCCCCATCTCTCTTCAGCGTTGTCCACAAGTGTCTTAGCCATCTGGGACTCTCCTCCTGATTGCCTGAGATGCAGCAGCGGCGCCATTGGCTCCCATGGCTGTCACTCAAAGTCAATTAGCCAATCAGTAGAGAGAGGGGACTGGGCCGTGCGGCAACTCCATGGCTGAATGGACACACAGAGCTGCAGCTCGGCTCAGGTGCCCCCATAGCAAACTGCTTGCTGTGGGGGCACTCAACAGGAGAGAGGGGCCAGGAGCACAGAAGAGGGACCGGAGAAGGAGAGGATCCGGGCTGCTCTGTGCAAAACCACTGCACAGAGGAGGTAAGTATGACATCTTTGTTTTTCGAGACTTTACAATCACTTTAAGCTGGACGAGAACCTAATGCTGTGAAAATAATTGCATTTATTTGAGCACATCATTGGAGCAACACAAAATCCACATTTTTCATTGTATTAGCACTTAGTGTGGGAACACACATTGATGTCAGCAGGAGCTCCACATTAATATATGTATATAGATCACAAATACACTCAAGGACACCATATATTTCCACACTAGGTGGCGCAGGAGTAACACATTTAATATTCTGTTATACATATTACTCTCTAGATTTCATGGAGTTGAGTGATGGCCTTCCAGTTGCACCTTCAAAAACAGGTCTGCCATGGCACTCGTATTTTTTCTATATTCGGTTCCACTAGGTACAGAGAGATGTGAAATGTTTGTTAGCCGGGTTCAGCTGTCTCAAGAGGCAACCTCATGTCCTTGAAAGGTGGTAGTGGTATGCAGTTGATTATTTTTGTGAATCCCACCACCCACTGTACACGTGAGGTAAGCAGGCGTCAGAGGCTCCCATTGCTGCCTGAAAATGCATAAACATGCTCTCTTGACTTTGAAAAATATTTTGAATCAGTCAAATTGTTCCTAGACATTTCACCCCATGGTGTTGCCAACTTTAGTTTAGTTAGCCCCTAACTTCCAAAATCATCAAATAATTAGAATATATGATTCCACAAGTGATTTCTGTGTTTTTGTATGCTTTTTTTCTAAAAATTTAAAATAGATATTGTGAACAAAATCATCAAATAGTCACAGCAACATTTTGAGGTCTCCTCCTCTCCATGCCCATTTATCCATGCCCTTTCTTTTTGCTATTTTATTTTCATGTAGGCTCACTCTTTCCACATCATGGAACATTTGAAGTCATAAAGAATACGGACCTTGATCTGGATAAGAAAATCCCTGATGACTACTGCCCTCTGGATGTCCATATCCCCAGTGATTTGGAAGGCTCTGCTTATTTAAAGGTCTGTGTAACTCAAACTGTACTCCTGGAGAAGTGTTTTTCAAATCAAGATGAGCAAATCCATTTGTGATTTTTCAGCCTTAGACTGCCCACAGTAGCTCTACATCATCAATACGACACTCAAAGGTGCCCCACTGGACTTGGGATTATTTTGTAACGACAGTCCCTAAAAAGCAATAAGTCTTTTGTAATTGAAATTGTTTTTTTTTTTGTTATCCCCACAGGGGACAATTTGAGATTTTTATAGGTATAAATGGTGTATGTGTATATATGTATATGTATGTGTGTGTGTGTGTGTATAGATAGATAGATATACTCCAATCATGCATTACTTCCAAAAAAAGTTTATTTTATTAAAGCGTTTCTGTTTTGCCACCAATACTAAACAGACGAGGCGTTATGGTGTTATAGTAATATAGTAGGGTAAGGGAAGAAAGCGTGTACACGGAAGCGAGGCTTGGAACGCAAGGCGTCACACCCCGGAAGTGTCTTCTTGGAGGTGTATAGGGCTACCTAGTTAGGTGTACGGGTGGGATGTGTGCCAGATGTGAGGTGACGTTTTCCTCCTCTCTGTGCTTTGCTGAGAGCAGTCTGCAGATTGAAGTTGTCACTAGATCAGGCCTGTTTCTTCTGGAACATCTGTGCCATGTCAGTGGTGAGATCTGAAGATTCTGGGACCAATCAGTGATCAAACCAGAGGAGTCCCTGCCGAGTATAGATGCGGGCTGTATTAAAGCAATATTCAAGTCTTTGGATATCTTTTCATTTCATTTTCCATCTTTATAAAGTTCCATTACTTTGTTACGCAGGTCTTTTGACAGTTCTTTTCTGCTCCTCAGTATCTAGCCTGCTCAGTGAATCCACATGGGAGCTAACAAACTCATTGACTATTTATACACAGACTGCAATTTAAAAAGCCACAGATTTGGGAAATTAACCTTTAATTGCCATTTTAACCTGTGTGTGTTACCTTGTGTCTGTACCAAGGCCAAACATTCCAGGGGATGGAAACTTTTGATCAGGCCCATTCGGATAACTTCTGTTGTTATGATTTAAAAAGGAGCCAAACAACTATGTGGTGATAAATGGCTTCACTACCCTTAAATATAAGACAGTTTTTTGGCATGATCAGTCATATTTTCAATATTAATGCCAACATTTCACGATTTCTGCAAGAGTGTGCAAAGGGATGCCCCTCCCGCCTTTCACGGCTTGCTTGGGCCCTCCCGTCCCATTGGGAGACCCGAGCTACCAGCCAGCATGTCTGCCAGCTTGTCTGAGACCCATACAAAGCAGGGATCGGCTTTGATTGGGTCTGTGCTATGGTAACCTGAATGTCAACGGTGCCATTTTGTGAAAATCAAAAGCATTGATATTTTGAATGTTTTCAAGGGTAGAGGATAGATGTGGGTCTCTCCATAAAGAGTAAATGTCACGTGCCTTGCTGTCACAAAGGATGTTTACATTCCTTGTGACAGCAATAAAAGTGATAAAAAAAAAATGTAAAGCAACAATGTAAAAATAAAAAACATAATAAGGAAAAATAATTTAAAGTGCTCACGTGCAAAGGTGAATGCGCACATCGGTCTTACGCACACACAAACCGCGACGATACCTCACATGTGTGGGACGATGGCTAAGGTCAGATCATGGGCAGTAATTTCTAGCATTAGATTTCTGTAAATCTAAATTGGTAACCTGTAAAGGCTATTAAAGTATTCCCTATGGCTTTTGCGTCATTTGTCGCCGTTGCACAGGCATGCACACTTTTACAGCGTGATAGGTTTGCTATCTATTTACTCGGCTTAGCATCATCTTTTATCATTTTTTGGGGGGGGGGGGGGGGGTGCGTTAAAATTCAAAAAAAGGTGTAGTTATTCCCTAAAATTGCATTTGAAGAAATGCCACGCAAATACTGTGTGACCCAAATAATTGCAAAACCCACCAATTTATTCTCTAGGGCTTCTGCTTTAAAAAAAATATACAGTGTTTGGGGATTCTAAGTAATTTTCTAGCAAAAAAAAACAAAACCACATTGTTAAATGTAAACAAAGTGCCGGAAAAGGCCTGGTCTTCAATGGTTAATGCCTTTTTTTGCTGTCTTTTGCAGGTATCCATTCAAAAGCAATCACCAGACATTGGTGACCTGGGAACAGTGAATTTGTTCAAACGTCCTGTACCTAAAGCAAAACCAGGTACATGTGTTGTTATTTATATTGTTTTACAGCAGGGTAAACCATACATTGCTAGCATGACACAAGATAAGAGCAAACAAAAGATTTGAGGAATCTGTTCTCTAGAGCAGGGGTAGGCAACCTCAGCCCTCCAGCTGTGGTGAAACTACAAATCCCATCATACCTCTGCCTCTTGGAGTCATGCCTGTGATTGTCAGGGTCTTGCAATGTCTCATGGGATTTGTAGTTTCACCACAGCTGGAGTGCTGTGCTTGCCTACCCCTGCTCTATAGAGTACAGTGTAATAGGAAACAGGAATAACATAACTTTTAAAGTATAACTAATGGCAATACTTTTTTTTTTTTTTTTTTAGTTGTGGAGATTTAGAGAGTGATTGATTAGAACACCTGATAGGTTTTATGGCTCTCTGTGTCCCCGTTAGGGAGATTCACCTTCTCTATTTGTCCTGTTTACCATTATCATTGATACCGAAAGTAAAAGAAAATCCCAAATTGTGGATTGTCGTCTGAAAAGTAATTGAGAGGAAATCTTCCAATGGGAACACTACTTCTGGTAATTTGGGGGTCCCCAATGATTTCCCTTAATTTGCGGAGATTTCCTCTCACTTCCTATTTGGCAATGAGACAGGAAGTGAAGGGAAAACTCCCCAATGGGACTAAAATGGCACAAAATAAAATGACAGGGTTATGACCTTCCCTTACTCTATCCAAAATGTTGTCCATAGTTCTACTTTAGTATTACATTTCAAGAGGAACAACACAGCTGTAATTAAAATGTATGATTTTGACATGTTCTCAACAGCAGGGCTATGCATCTTCAGCGTATCTGAGCTTAAAGATATATTGCTTAACGAGGAACTGCAGTCTGCTCACATAATTTGTAATAAAAACATCTTTGCCATTCTGAAGCTTCCCTCCAACCACTTTGCATATTTTATATATACTGTGATTCTGTACTTTCCAAATATGCTACAGAAATTTCCCTCCACTAAGTCTGACTGCAGCCATTTTAACTGTGGGCAGCTGAAGCTGCTGCCTGTTCACTTCCTGGATTTACACAGAGGCACATCTCCAGCTCTGCAGCTCTCATTGGCCCTCTTATGACTTATCCCCCCTCCCTTCCTGGCAAACTCTCACCAGAGTGAGAGAGAGAGAGCTTTTATTATTTATAAAGTCACCTGATCCTGCTATATTTGCTAGGATTGGAAGACCATCTAATGTGTTTGGTACCAGTATGCAGTACACTCTTGTCTGAGGGTTGCAAAGGGGGAGGAAGTTGTATACAGCAGTGGTCCTCAACCTCAGTCCTCAATTACCCCCAACAGGCCATGTTTTCAGGTTTTCCTTTCCTTTACTTTGCACAGCTGCTTTGAATCAATATCAGTGAGCTATTTTATCTAAGGGAAGTTCCCAAAACATGGCCCGTTGAGGGTACTTGAGGTCTGAGGTTGAGAACCACTGATATACATTGATGGCAATGAGGGTAAATGTTAAAACGCACGATTGTGCACACAGCCTTCAGGTAAGTATGGAGTAGCTGCACAAATCTAAATGAAAAGACTGGCTGCACTAGAATAAGAATTCAAACGATGGTAACTTCACTCATCTGGACAACCTGAACAGAGTCCCTGTCTGGGACTACCTACATTGATGCATTTCATCCTCAAAGCTGGGTGTATTTGTAAAAATTAAACTTCTACAATTAAAGTGGAGTTCCACCCAAAGTGGAATTTCCGCCGCTTGGATTCACCCCCCTCCTCAGATTTCACATTTGGCACCTTTCGGGGGGAGGGAGAAGAGGACAGATGTCCTGTTCCACATATCTGGGAGCTCGGGCCGGCGGCCGCTGACGTCAGCAGCCCGGCTCCCTCCTTGCTCTGCTACTGGCCGCCTGGCCAATGGCAGAGCTCAGCGGAGCCTCCTGCATGCGCAGTAAGGTGCCTGGCGTGAAGTTGTAATGCTACACGTCCGGGTTCCCTTACCCGCAATGGACACGTCTGCATCAGATCCGAAGATCGGCAGCGGGTGCCGACATCGCTGGACTCCAGGACCGGTAAGTGTTCTATTATTAAAAGTCAGCAACTACAGTATGTGTTTCCTCCGCTTTACGCCCAGCCTTGTGAGTGAAGCAATTGCAGTCTGTGGGGCTTAAAATAGTCCCTTGCTGGCATTGAGCACCCGATCCTCCATGGGGGTGGGAGGACCCAATTCAGAGTTTGAGAGCCGCAAACCCCTATACTTTTACCAGTGTAACAGATGCACCTTTGGCAGCAATTACATCTGGCATAGACTTTTTATGGGAGAAAAAGAAAAAACGTGCATGTTGGTCAAGACCTTGGAGAGGTACAGCTGTAACCTTGTGAGATCGACACTGGAAGTGACTTGCTTGAAATATCTGGGTCTCTTCAAAGACACAGCTCAAGCCAGTGTTCTTCCTCAGGAGAAACTTCAAACTCTATGCTCCTGAGCTTTCTGTCCAGGCATTGCCCAACTTTTTGCTTCTTCATGCGAGTCCAGAAGCTGATGGTAGCTCCTTTTTTTTTGAGGCAGTTTTCCATTTGCCCGGTTGCACTCTCCAGGCAGTTCCATTTGCCCAGATCCACCCCAGACCCCTACAACACAGCATCCTGTTGTCTTGAGATAAAATTGCTCTAATCCTTTGGCAGACAGATTCATCTGACACCAAACACCAGATTGTCTGTTTCTGCCCTGGAGTTGAGAAGGTCCTTTCTGTCTTCTGGAAGATCCTCATGACTGATGCTAATGCCAGCCTGATGGGCATCAGTTGGATAGGAGTCCAATCCCTCCTGCTGCAAACAATATTGGGGTTATGGCTGACCGCTGCAGCCATAGCCCCGGTAAACCTCTTTAACAAATATATAGATGTTGCGATTTTAAATAGTGAAGTTGAAGAAAGACACAAGTGCATCTAGTTCAACCAATAAAAAAACGATCCCATATACTGTCTGTCTAAATATTTCTGGACCATTCACTTTGGAGCCATTGTGGATCATTTGAGACTGTGTCAGTACCATCCCCATTATGGACATGAGCTCCCCCATGCTCCTATGTAATGCGTTCTTGAAGTGGTTAAGTGTTTGTGTGTATGATTGGATTTGTATTCCAGATTGGTATCTGGTGTTCCTCCACCTCTGCACCTTGTATTCATTGCCTGGTCTGTTACATGTTTTCATCCAGTCTCTCATCTCTGCCATCTGTTTGTGATTGGTTAGCCGCACTCAGTGTGAAAACCCTCTGCCTTTCTCGTTTCCAGGGACTCCACATTGGCAGACGAAGCTGGAAGCCGCACAGAATGTTCTGCTTTGTAAAGAAATATTTGCACAGTTGTCTCGCGAAGCCGTTCAAATCAAATCCCAAATCCCTCACATTGTCGTCAAGAACCAAATTATCTCCCAGCCATTTCCTGGTAAGAAATGTATGTTTTATGACTGTAGGAGACGATGACTTTAGAGATCCATTTAGTCTGTCATTTATCTAGAAATGGTATTTGTTACCGAACACTGTGTATGGAGGAGAACTGTGTAGCCTTTTTTTTTTTCAGGAAACTCCATTAAGTGTTTGAGAACTAAAGAAATGGATAAAGGAAGCTTATCATTAGAGAAATGTAAGCTGCCATTGCTGATCTACTTCTAAAACTGGTCCAAGACTTGGAACAAGTATGCAGATCATGATATTTAATTTCATTCGCTGCATAGCAAGTGAAGGCTGGAAAGTACTGGGAGCTTTTGGATGAGTATGGCATCAACCCAGGAAGCTTTAACCACTTCAGCTCCGGAAGCTTTACCCCCCTTCATGACCAGGCCATTTTTTGCGTTATTTTAACTGACAATTGCACGGTTGTGCAACACTACCAAATTAAATTTGGTCTCTTTTTTTCCCCCCACAAATAGAGCTTTCTCTTGGCGGTATTTGATCACCTTTTGCGTTTCTTATTTTTTGCGCCATAAGCAAAAAAAAGGCTGACAATTTTGAAAAAAAAAAATGTACTTTCTGCTATAAAACATTCCCAATAAAAAAAAAATGTCTTCATCAGTTTAGGCCAATATGTATTTTGCTACATATTTTTGGTAAAAATAAATTCCCAGTAAGCGTATATTGATTGGTTTACACCAAAAGTTATAGCATCTACAAACTATGGGAAATGGCTATGGAATTTTTATTTATTTTTTTGCTAGTAATGGTGGCCATCAGCGGCTTGTATTGGGACTGCGATATTGCGGCGGAAAAACACGGACACTAACTGATACTTTTGACACTTTTTCAGGGAACCAGTGACACTAATACAGTGATCAGTGCTAAAAATTTGCACTGTCACTGTACTAATGACACTGGCTGTGAAGGGGTTAACATCAGGGGTGATCAAAGGGTTAACTGTGGGCCTAGTTAATGTTTTATTACAGTGTGGGAGGTGCTTTTACTAGGAGAAGACCTGTCCCTGATTTGCAGATGCACAAATTCCATCCCGTCCCTTCTGTCAGAACGGCAATCTGCCTTGTTTACATAGGCAGATTGCCAATCTTCCTCTCTGCAGCAAGACCGGAGAGTGGCGGCGGACATCGAGTCCGCGGTACCCACTGATTAACTCCTGCAGTATAATCACAGCGGGAGCGAGCTGCCAGTGGCGGGCATTCGCGCCCTCTACTCCGATCCTGCATACAGAGGTTGCCCTGTAGAAATAAAACTGCTATAGGGTGGTCAGCAATAGGCTTGTGCAATTCGTTTAGTTCCGAATTTCGTTTTTACTGAATCTTGCAAAATTCGGCAATTCGGAAGAATTCCTGAATTTTAGTTTTTCCAATTCGGAAATTGGCGGTAATTCGGCAATTGCGGTAATTCGGAAATTCTGCAATTGGAACAGCTGAAAATCCGAAATTTGGAAATCCAAAAATTCGAAAATAACAAAGGGCATTTGAAATCATAAGTTCTTATTTCAAATGTTCTTTCTCATTTCCAAATTTTGGAAATAAGAAAGAACATTTGAAATAATAATAAATAACTATTAAATTATAGGTATTGGAATTTTCTTGAAAATTTGGCTCTTGGTGAACTTAAATACGAAATTTATCACTGACAGCCATATTTTCAAGGAAATTCCAACACAGTACCTATAATTTAATAGTTATTTATTAGTTATTTCAAATGTTCTTTGTTATTTCAAATTTTTGTATTTGAGAAATTTCTAATTTTCGGCTGTTCCGGTTGCCGAATTTCCGAATTTTTGGAATTTCCGAAACCATAAAAAAAAAAATATATATATTTTTCAGCCATGCACAAGTCTAGTCAGCAAGTAGTTAATTTTAGAAGGAAAGGTTGAAACTGGCTTCTCCTTTTATTTCTTTCAATACAGGCTTGTAAAGTGGTGGTTATTTGGTCCATTTTATTAAAAAAAAAAAAAACCATTGAAAGAGTTTTATTATATCTGTTAAGTGCAACAAAAACACATGTTTTCTGCCGGAATTCCAGTGCTGTCTTGTGCACTCTGCTGTGTTATTTAAAACAATATTATCATTACAGAACACCTCTCTCCAGGTTTTAGAGATTAGGTGGGGTCTTATAGTCCTAACCCTTCCTGTCCTAGGGTGAGAACAGTGCTGATAGACAGATACTGTGCAGAGATTTTAGGCAGGTGTAAAGAAATGCTGTAAAGTAAAAATGCTTTCAAACATATATATTTTAATTGTTTATTTTGATCAGTTTAAAATATGCAAAGTGAGCGAACAGAAAAGAAATTTAAATCAATATTTGGTGTGATTTACCCTTTTGGCTTCAGGCCAGGTTCACACTGGTACGACACAACAGTCATACGACTGTGGATCCGACTTTGAGCTGCGACTTCATGTCCGACTTCCATCCGTCTTCAGTGAGCGAGATCCGACTTTGATCCCGACAAATACCTGGCCCTTTGAGTCTGGCATGAATCTCGGGGAGGAACCTCTTGCCAAAAGAAAAAGAAAGGCATAGGGTCCCCTCTCCACAGGACCATACCAGACCCTTCAGTCTGTTATGGATTTTAAGGGGAACCCCACGCTACTTGGGTGCTTTGGGGCGGGGGTTGTGTAAGACCGTTTCATGTTACAGGTCAAACCATGGCAAGACTGAGCACAGCAACAAGACATCAGCAATGTCTCTCCCAGGAAAAGATTTCAAAGCATACTGGGTCAAGATGTGCTGATCAAGTTCCTTTTGAAGAAGCACAAAGAAACAGGCATTATCGAAGACTGTATTTGCAGGTGGTCGACTATGGAAATTTTAAAGGGTAAGTTCACTTTTACAGAAAAATCTGTAAGGTAAACTTACACAGCCCCCCAGTCCCGTTGAGCGCGACGATCACCCGCTAGGAGACATCGGGTCGCCCCCTCACGGTCTGGGGCTTAGAAATCCCCCCACACCAAAATCTCCAAAATGTACCTCCTAAGAAAGTGTGTTTAGGAGCATTCTAATTGGTCTGTGCGATCACATGGGCAGTGCCGACCAATCAGAACTTGCGTAGCCCGTCTTGTCACCGCGGGTGAAGAGGAGAGAAAGCCACGGGGGATTTCAAATCCTTGGACCGGTACAGTGGCGATACGATCGGTCAGTGCGAGGGATCGTCGGACTGCAGGTTAGCGGGACCGGGTGCAATGGGAAGGGGATTCTGTGTAAGTTCACTTTACAGATTTTCTGTAAAGGTGAGCTTACACTTTAATGCAGCAGATGAAAGACACATTATTCTTACTTCCCTTTCACATTGGAAGATGCCCAGCAGTGCCATCAGCACAGAACTGGCAGAAACGAGTGCGACCCAGGTACATCCATCTACTGTCCGAAGAAATCTGGCCAGAATTGATTTTCATGGAAGAATTTCCTCCAACAATCCATACCTCCTGACGTGGAAACAAGGATAAGCGCGCCAACTCCCCATGGAAACATTGGAACTGGGGTGTAGAAAAATAGCAGCAGGTGCTCTGGACTGATGAGACAAAATGTGAAATATTTGCTGTAGCAGGAGGCAGTTTGTTCACTGAAGGGCTGGAGAGTGGTACAATGAGTGTCTGCAGGCAACTGATAAGCATGGTGGAGGTCCTTTTTTAAGTATAAGATTGCGTTTCTGCAAATAGAGTTGGAGATATGGTCAGGATCAATGGTGTCATCAATGCTAAGAAATACATTGAATCCTTCATTTAACACCATCAAGGTGTTGTTTCTACAGCAGGACAATGACCCCAAACATACAGGCAATGTGTCATCAAGAACTATATTCAGCATAAAGAACAAGGAGTTCTAGAAGTGATGGTTTGGCCCCCACAAAGCCCTGTTCTCAACATCGAGCCTGTCTGGGATGACCTGAAGAGACAGAAGGATTTGCGGCAGCCTACATCCACAGAAGATCTGTGGTTAGTTCTCAATGATGTTTGGAACAACCTACCTTCCAAATTCCTTCAAAAACTGTGTGCAAGTGTACCTAGAAGAATTGATGCTGTCTTGAAGGCAAAGAATGGGTGGTCACTCCAAATATTGATTTGATTTGGATTTCTCTTCTGTTTGTTTTACTTTCCATTTTCTTAATTGATAAAAAAAATTAAACTATTACCACTTCTATTTTTGAGAGCATTCTTCAAAGTACAGCTTTAAATGTATCAATAAATTGGATGATGGTGTTTGCAGCAGTCTTATGAAACATCTTTCTTACCTTGTTAAACACGTCCTCCTTTGTTCTTTTACAAATGTAAAATGTTCTGTCCCCCATGGAGCAGGTTTTGTGTATAAAGCTAAAGCCTTAATATTTAATAGGACTGGTTCTTTGGAAGTTCCCTGGCGTAGACAGTGGCACAGTTAGCGGCCTTCCCCATTATGCCGTTTCCTTGGTATCTTTTGTAGAGTTCTCCCATCCATCTTCCAATGTGCACAGCCTGTTCTTTGCTGCTCTATGCTGCTAGCATGTGACTGAGGCTTGATTTTATATGCAGCATGTGTTTCTGAAGTGCGAATCGTGTTCTGTTCCTGTTAAGGATAGCTGTATACTACGTGCTTATGATGCCCTTCCGAAAGACAATTATTAGTGAATCTACCATTAGTGTGTTCATTAAATCAGACCTGTAACATGTACATTGTCTTCGGTCACCTGTACGATTTGACAGATGGCACCCCATTCTTTTTTTTTTTAATTCTTTATTTAACCACTTCAATACCAGGCACTTAGAACACTTCCCTACCAGACCAATTTTCAGCTTTCAGTGCTGTTGCGATTTGAATGAGAATTGCGCGGTCGTGCAAAGCTGTACCCAAACAAAGTTTTTATCATTTTGTTCCCACAAATAGAGCTTTCTTTTGGTGGTATTTGATCACCCCTGCGGTTTTTATTTTTTGCGCTATAGAAAAAAAAAAGACCGAAAATTTTGAAAAAAGAAAAAAATTTTCTTTGTTTCTGTCACAAAAGTTTGTATAAAGTACATTTTCTCCTTCACTGACGGGCACTGATGTGGCTACACTGATGGGCACTGATGAGGCTACACTGACGGGCACTGATGAGGCAGTACAGATTGGCACTGATGAGGTGGCACTGATAAGTTTGCACTGATAATGGGGCACATATACAGCACTGATGGGCGGCACTGACAAGCAACACTGACGGGCACTGATACGTGGCACTGGGCACTGATGGGCATTGATAGGTGGCACTTTTAGGTGGCACAGGTGGGCACTTTTAGGTGGCACAGGTGGGCACTTTTAGGTGGCACAGGTGGGCACTGATAGGTGGCACAGGTGCAACAAGCACTGTTAGTGATGGCACTGGCAGGCATCATACATGGGCACAGTGCCATCCCTACAGTGCACAATAATGCCCTTACCTGGTGGTCTAGTGGGGGCTCCCTGGTGGTCCTGGGTGGCCTCTGTGGTCCTTGCCTGGTGGTCCTGGGCGGCCTCTGTGTGATGTCCGGGGGGGGGCTCCCTGGTGGTCCTGATCCGGCTCCCTGGTGATCCTGAGGGTGGCTGCGCTGATAAATGTTCAGCGCAGCCCCCCCCGTCAGGAGAGCAGCCGATCGGCTCTCTGCTGCTCAGGTCTGCAGACCTGAGCAGAGGAAAAGCCGATCAACGGCTCTTCCTATTTACACTGTGATCAGCCGTGATTGCTCACGGCTGATCACATGGTAAAAAGCTTCGGATCGAAACCTTTTACCTCGGTCGGTAATGTGGTGGGTCAGCCTGACCCACGGCACCACCGATCGCCGCGATGCGCGCCCCTAGGGGCGCTTGATCGCGGATTATCCTGAGGACGTCAATAGACGTCCAGTCAGGATAATGAACCCCCCGCCCGGACGTCATTTGTCTATACGCCGGGCGGGAAGTGGTTAAAGAGTCTAGGAAGTGAACATAACATCTGTATGTTGCGACCTAAGACCAGTAAAGAGCAAAACTTAGTGGCTTCGAAAAACTGCATCGTACAGTGGTCCCATTTGTCATGGCTTCACAGCCTCTGCAATACAAGGACTGTATTCCACACAATGCAAACATATAATCTGTTCGGGTCTAACCTATTTGTTTGTTTTGACCCCTCCCTTGAACATTTTTGTGTTTGTGTTATCCAAGGGTAGGCATTCGACCCAACCCTAAAGAAGCAAAAATAAGAAAAAGAAGATCAGAAGCTTAGGACAGAAACCATAGGAGATAAAGAGAGAGGAAAAGAGGGTGTCGGGGTAGAAGGACTAAAAGGGGTCTAGGGGGGGTGCGGGGATAAGAATACAGAGGACTGGGTGGTCCCTGCTGCCGGTTCACTCCACTGCACTTCCCGATGGTTGGGAGGCTAACCGCGTCTGATCCCTGTAGGAAAAGTAAGGGGTCCATACTTTCCATTATTTTTATTCCTGGTCCCTCATAGTCATGGTAACATTCTCCATAACATGAATATATGCAATTCTCATTTCTCTTACGTTCATTGACAGACGCAGCCTCTATTCATGACACATGGGGTTTATGCACATCCTACTAGTAGACTAGGCAAAAAGAAAAAAAGCAAGCTGGCCCCTCCCAGGGGGCCGTCCTCACTGAGCATAAAACCCCCCAGCTCTGCATAGCATATCAGTTTCTTTATGCCTAGTGCAAGGAGTTAGACCTGGTTCCCTCCTGGGATCCGCTGTTCCCCATTTTTCTTCCTTTTGCTGTTTTCAAGCTATCTGATGAAGACTGCTATCAAGTAGCCGGCTGGGGCATAGAGGATATCTTGAATCCTGAAATCTCCCCAGCACGGCCGACCGTTGCGAGCTGCCCTTAGCTTTAGCGGGGTCCGCCGCATTGTACCTGTTCCGTGCGGGGGGCTAGTGGGTGAACCCCACTTACGTCCGAGTGACCAGGCTGTGCTTGCGTCCAGGGGCGTTCTGGCCGGCAGCACCCCTCCCCACCTGGGGGGAGGAAGGTCTGCTACTGGGTGGCTACCCGCTGCGCCCGTCGGGAATGGTGAGTGATTCCCCCCCCCCCCCCACCTGGGGTGCGGAGGGGGTGACTAGCGGTACCGTAAGTCTGGCGGAGGGTCATGGGGTCAAGGTTCCTGTACCATTTCCAAACCTCCCCCCCATTCCCGCGCCGCACCCCCCCGCTACTTTACCGCCATGCGGCGTTTTTAATCCGCCATGCTGCGGTGTACCGCCGCCATTTTCCCTTGGCCACATTCGGCGGCCATTTTGCCGTAGCCGCAGCCTTTTCTCATGTTCACTGACAGACACAGCCCTTCATTGACAAGTGGGGTTTATGCACATCCTACCAGGAGTAGACTAGGCAAATAGAAAAAAAGCAAGCTGACCCCTCCCAGGGGGCCGTCCTCACTCCAGCATATAACCCACCTGCTCTGTATAGCATATCAGTTTTTTATGCCTAGTGCAATGAGTTAGACCTGGCTCCCTGCTGGACCTGCGGTTCCACAGATTGTTTGTTTCTTCTTTGGGCTTTTCAAGCTATCTGATAGAAGACTGCTATCAAGTAGCCGGCTGGGGCATAGAGGATATCCCGAATCCTGAACATTCCCCAGCACGGCCGACCGATACGAGCTACCCTCGCCCCTTGAAGGGTCCGCCGCATCGTACCCATTCCGTGCGGGAGACCAGTGGGTGACCCCCACTTGCGCCTAGTGACCGGGCTCTGCTCACTTCCAGGGGTGCTTGGCCTGCAGCATCCCTCTCCACCAGATGGGAGGAAGGTCTGCAACCGGGTGGGGGGGGGGGGGGCTGGGCGTTTTTAGCAGACTAGACCGGCTGGTGGAGGGTTCCTATGGCTACAGGTCACCATGGGTGTCTTTGCTCCTGATTGACCCCTCCTACACCACCCTTCCCCCCCACCGCACCCCGCGCTCTAAAGCCACCATGCGGCGATCCGCCGCCATTTCGCGGCGGATCGCCACTATTTTGCCGTAGCCGTGGCCATTTTGTGGGCTATTTTGGCCTCTAGTGACGGATTGGCAGCCATTTTGCCGTAGTCGCGGCCTGTGTAACAGGCTTTGGCCTCTTGTGACCGATTGGCGGCCCTGTTTGATGTGCCTGTGGGTGAGAATGTGCGGCTGACGCCGCTTCTTCCTCTTTCACTCTGGGACAGCGTGGATGGCACAGGGCAGCGCAGGCTTCTGACTGGCGGCAAGCACTCCTACTGGGACGCAGCGCTTAAAGGGCAATCACACACAGCAAGTATAGCTGGGCTCTCCCTGGGGTGCTGGTAGCGGTGGGTGCAATCCTCCTGGGTGTCTCCCGGTTGATCTGTGGGGCAGTGGTGGGGCTGCATTGTGGGGGTGTCAGGGCCTTTTGGCCTGTCAGTGTCCGGTGGAGCAATGGCGGCTGAACCTGCGGTGGGGACTCTGGTTCCCCTGGATCAGCTAAGATCCGTATTGGGGGAATTTTATCCCCGGGAGGTGCCGTGCCGTACTAAGGGGGTGACTAAAAAGGGTCCACCCCCCCTCCTTCATTAGGGGAGGATTCTGAAACGGAAGGGGCCTCAGTGGTCACGGGGACCCTTGTGGAGCTCTCAGATGGTGAACTGGAGCCCTCGGATGGCGAGGAAGACCAGGGGGCCTTGGTAGCGTGCGAGAGGGCGCTGGTGGCCTCCCTGATTGCCAGTAACCGTGCGTCCTTGCGACTGGACCAAGCCAGGGAGTCACAGGAGACTGCATACATTTGTGGGTCTTTTAAGCCACCTAGGTCCCCTCGGGCTTATACCTATGATCAATTCTTTGACCAGCTGGTCTATAAGGAATGGCAGCGTTCGCAGAATTCCTTTGCCTTGCCCAAACGTTTCGCTGTGCGCTATCCCTTTGAGGATAGTTTTTTGAAGAAGTGGGCATCCCCTGCAGTGGACCCTCCGGTGGCTGAAGACAACGACCACCCCCTTGGAGGGGTCACCCTCTTTTAAGGATCCGGTCGATCTGCCTACGGAGCCCAAACAGTCCTGAAAACGTTCAGCCTGTCAGAGATAGCACATGCTATTTTTTCCTGCGTCATCACCCACGAAATCTTACGTTTAGCTTGTTGATATGACACTGTTTGGGATTTCCAGCTTTTCACTAGAGTCATCTTTGCTCCTATTAACATAAATCTTATTAAAATTCGATTACCCTTTGTCGCTCCAGGTACATCCAGGTTAAGTAGTCCTATCATAGGATTTTGAGGAATATTCAGCCCTGTAACTTTGCGCATTAATCTAAATATAGCATTCCAAAAACTTCTAATCCTGGGGCAGTCCCAGAGAGTATGCAAAAAAGAACCCAAAAGACCACATGCTCTAAAGCAGAGAGGTGATGTCGCAGGAAACATTCTGGTTAATCTAGCCTGAACCAGGTACCATTTCGTCAAAACTTTAATATTAGCCTCCATTAAAGTAACATTATACCTTTGAAGGCATTGAAGAAGATGTTGTGCCACTCATCTAGGTCCCAGTCCAACTCAAGGTCCTTCTCCCAACCGGTCATATAGGGGGCTTCGTCTGACGGGTCCGCTAATCCTTCGTAAATCAGAGAGATC
>BLSH010193835.1:336712-354188 GCA_018402905.1 Glandirana rugosa
TCTAGGTCGTAGTGTCCTGTGTCATATGTCTAGGTCGTAGTGTCCTGTGTCATATGTCTAGTCGTAGTGTCCTGTGTCATACTGTGATACTGGCTGCAATTTACCCCCTCCTGTGATACTGGCTGCAATTTACCCCCTCCTGTGATGCTGAGCTGTATACTGTGTACTGTGATGGTGAGCTGTATACTGTGTACTGTGATGGTGAGCTGTATACTGTGTCCTGTGATGCTAAGCTGTATACTGTGCCCTGTGATGCTGAGCTGTATACTGTATCCTGTGATGCAGAGCTGTATACTGTGTCCTGTGATGCTGGGGCTGTATACTGTGTCCTGTGATGCTGGGGCTGTATACTGTGTCCTGTGATGCTGATCTGTATACTGTGTCCTGTGATGCTGATCTGTATACTGTGTCCTGTGATGCTGGATCTGTATACTGTGTCCTGTGATGCTGGATCTGTATACTGTGCCCTTTGATGCTGGGGCTGTATACTGTGTCCTGTGATGCTGAGCTGTATACTGTGTCCTGTGATGCTGAGCTGTGTACTCCTGACACAATATGTGGAATACAGGGAACGGAGTGGGTGGATTCTATAAAGGGTGGGGCTTATTAGAAGTAGGAGGAGTCAAAAGAAAGGGCGGGGCCTGGCACCCCCTCATCCAAAAACTTCACCAGCCACCACTGCCGCACATTCTAGGTTGTAAAATTACAGTTTTGAGGAAATACATGGAGAACATTTTCAAACTAGATGCTGGCTTCTGCTGGAGCTGGGATAAACCAGATAGTAAAAAACAAAGCAGGAATAATGACAAAACTACAGAGTACTTAGTAGCATGATGAACTTGTTCAGTAGTGTTGTGTGTTTAACGTGTAATTTATGCAGAGGGTGCACACGGGGGCAGCAGTGTTTCCTTATTATACACTGAAACTCCTTCAGTGCAGTACTACACAGTGACATTGATTTACTAAAACTGGAGAGTGCAAAATCTGGTGCAGCTGTGCATGGTAACGAATTGGCTTATAACTTCAGCTTGTTCAGTTAAGCTTTGATAGTAAAACCTGGAAGCTGATTGGTTTCTATGCAGAGCTGCACCAGATTTTGCACGCTCCAGTTTTAGTAAATAAATCCCAGTGGTTTGTGCTTTTTTTAATCCTACATCACCGGGCACAGGATTAGCTATTTCTTGGATCAGTGGGTTGTGTTGCACCTCCAGGTGATTGGACACAGGCAAAGCTGAAAACCCCTGCCTTTCTCAGAATACTGTCAGATTTTTTGCTAGTGTCCCTTTTAGCATTAGACTTCACACACACACAGGAGGAGGGTGCAAATGCCTAGTGCATTACCAGAGATGTATTTAGAAAGTAAAAGTGTAGACAAAACGGATAGCACATTGTTCAGAATAAAGTACAGATGATCAAAGTGTCTCTGTATTTTCAATATTCTCCAACAATCATGCTATACAGCGGGTAAAATTAGTATTGAACACGTCACCATTTTTCTAGGTAAATATATATCTAAAGGTGCTATTGCCATGAAATGTTTACCACATGCTAGTAACACTCCATGCAATCCATACATACGAAGGAATCAAAACAAACACGTGCAAAAATTAAGTTATGTGTAATAAAATTGGAATGACACAGGTGAAAATATTGAACATTTGAAGAAAAGGAGGTGCAAAAAGGCATGGGAAACCAAGACACCAGCTGAAATCTATCGGTGATTAGAAAGCAATCCTGCCCCTTGTCAGTCCAAATTAATATCAGCTTGTCCAGTCTCCACTGATGGTCTATAAAAAGGTGTCTCATTACCAAGGTGTCACACAAGAAACATCTCATGATGGGTAAAAGCAAAGAGCTCTCTCAAGACCTTTGCAACCTTATTGTTGCAAAACATACTTATGGCATTGGTTACAGAAGGTTTCCTAAACTTCTGAATGTTCCAGTGAGCACTGTTGAGGCCTTAATCCGGAAGTGGAAAGAACATTATAATAATAAAAAAAAGGCCACAACCAGGAGCTCCTCGCAAGATTTCTGACAGAGGAGTGAAAATAATTATCAGAGGAGTTGTCCAAGAGCCAGGGACCACTTGTGGAGAGCTTCAGAAAGACCTGGAATTGGCAGGTATAATTATTTCAAAGAGAACTATAAATAATGCACTCCACCATGACCTGTATGCTCGCTCACCACACAAGACTCCATTGCTGAAGAAAAAGCATGTTGAAGCTTGTTTAAAATTTGCTGCACAACATTTAGACAAGCCTGTGAAATATTAGAAGAATATAGTCTGGTCAGATAAGACTTTGGATGCCATAATACACACCATGATTGGAGGTCATGGCACTGCATATCATCCCAAAAACACCCCCCTAGCAACAGTGAAGTTTGGAGGTGGGAATATCATGGCGTGGGGCTGTTTTTCAGCATATGGTACTGGCAAACTTCATATCATTGAAGGAAGAATGAATGGAAAATTGTACCAAGACATTCTTGATAAAAATCTGCTGCCATCTACCAGGATGATGAAGATGAAACGAGGATGGACATTTCAGAAAGTCAATGATCCCAAACACAAAGCCAAGGAAAGTCTCAATTGGTTTTAAAGAAACAAAATAAAGCCACTAGAATGGCCCAGCCAATCACCTGACTTGAATCCATTAGAAAATCTATGGAAAGAACTAAAGATCAAAGTTCATAGAAGAGGCCCACTGAACCTTCAAGATTTGTGTTGGTTTGTGTGGAAGAATGGGCCAAACTCACACCTCAGCAACACATGTGACTAGTTTCTCCATATGGAGGCATCATAAAGCTGTCATTACCAACAAAGGGGTTTTTTTCGAAGTATTAAATACATTTCAGTTAGCGTGTTCAATACTTTTTCCCTGTGTCATTCCATTTTAATACATAACTTAATTTCTGAACTTATTTGTTTTGGTTTCTTTGTATGTATGGATTGCATGGATTGTTACCAACATGTGAAAATGTCATGTCAGTAGCACCTTTAGAAATATATTTGGTGACGTGTTGAATACTTATTTTACCTGCTGTATACAATCAATGACTTCCACCAGTTGTGCTCTCACCTTATTTCAATGACCTTACAACCTAATGTAGGGTCAATATGTGCTTCTTGTCCATCAGATTGGGCCACTTGGTGTCACCACTCCACGATGTCACCTTCTCCTTTACATTACTCCCCCACAGAACACCTTCCTCCAGCCCATAAGCACACTCGATCTTTAATATTCACTCTCTCTAATCTCCACATTCCATTCTGCAGTATACACGTCAAGGTAAAACTACATAGTGCTTTATGCTTAAAAATATTTTATTCCTCTTTCCCGGCTTATAAAACCATACTCACATTTCACAGCTTCTCGACGGCACCAAATAATGTTCATATATTGATAGTATTATGACAGTGCAAACTCCTGTTAATCTGCTCTCAGTATACAGTTACCGCTGTGTAGTGTTTCGTCATCCAGTCCTGCCCCTATGCATTTCGTCACAGGGTCACTTGAGAGATGTTATACAGAGATGGGTTTTCAGCTGTCCTTTGCCAGCGTGCAATTACTTAATGGTGCAGAATAACCTATTAGTCTAAGAATGAGCCAATCCTGTGATGTACTCCAAGAAAAGGATTTTACGAGTAAGTCAGAAGTGTGTCAATTGACTAAAGACCATGCACTCCCTGTCTGGCTGTTATCTTATACAGACAGTTGTTTGTACGTTACTGTAATCACAGCAAAACACATTAACTGTTCCCTTTAATCTCATCAAGTTCTCTTTATAGGCATTGTGTATGCAAGAAGTAAAAGCTTTCCACAAGCAGTTCCATGCATCTTTATCATGGACAATGGTTATAAAAAGGTTATTTGGTTTAATTTATGATCCCAATTCTTTTTCAATATGATTTTTTTCCCTCCAGGTCCATTCAGTTGCAGCTGAATATTGGGGTGGACCAGATTAGAGTTGTACACAGAGATGGAAGGGTCATCACGCTGTCTCATCAGGAGCAAGAGCTGCAAGACTTCCTCCTCTCACAGGTGCTACTTGCTGATATTCCAAATGCATTAATAGCATGGGATAGTCATGGTTGAAGTGATACTAAAGTCTCTGTTTGTGATTTTTAACAAAAAAAAACATGTTATACTTACCTGCTCTGTGTAGTAGTTTTGCACAGAGCATCCCAGATCCTCTTCCCGGGTCCCTCTTCGCTGTTCCTGGCCCCTCCCTCCTGTTGATTGTCCCCAACAGCAAGCAGCTTGCTATTGGGGCACCTGAGCCGAGCCACAGCTCGTGTCCAAACGGATTTTATTGCATGATCACAACACAAAGCACTGCTCCATTGTGACTCTGAACCAGTTCCCAGCTGGTTTTTGCTGCAGCACCCAAATCTTTTAGGACTTTTTCAGGAACGTGTGCGATGGGAATATGGAGTATATCCATTCAGAAAGGAGCCTCATGCCTGGCCCTGTCCCCCTTTCTCTCCTAATTGGCTGACTGACTTTGACAGCAATGGGAGCCAATGGCACCGCACTGCTGTCTCAGCCAATAAGGAGGGGAGTCCCCTGGCTTTCATAACACTAAGTGCCCTGTATGTGCCTTATTTGAAAAAAAAAAACCTATACCTGATTCAGCGCTCACGTCATCAGCTGGCTCGCCTCTCGCCCAAACTGACTGGTACAGCGGGCGGGGCAAGATTCCCCCGCTGACGTCAGTCGGGAGGAGCAGAGAGCCAGCCGGTCACTTGAGCGCCGAGCGGCACTATTAAATCAGGTGTAGAAAGGCTTTTTTTTAATAAGGCACATATACAAGGCACTTAGTATTAAGAAAGCCAGGGGATTGCGTGATTTTTACTTGGGTATTACAGCAGCAGGCCCTGACACAGGAGCTGACAGGCAGGGAGGGGAGGGGGAGGAGGACAGAGGAGAGCTGCAGATAGCAGCGGCTGACTGAGGCATGTAAACTGGCCACGGTGTCAGGGCTCAGCAACCATGATAAACTGTGGCCAGGTTACAGAGGAGAGGGCAGGATCAGCCAGGTGATACAGGGGGCCAAATTACACAGCACAAGCGCTGTGCTGTATAACCTGCTTTAACCACTTCCCGACCTCCGTATGCAGAATGACGGCCGGGAAGTGGCTGAGTTATCCTGACTGGACGTCATATGACATCCTCAGGATAACAAGCCGCCGCGCGCCCGGGGGGGGGCGCGTATCGCGGCGATCGGTGGTGTGGGGGGTCAGTCTGACCCCCCGCAATGCCGATCTCAGTAAAGTGCTTCGATCCGAAGCACTTTACCATGTGACCAGCCGTGACCAATCACGGCTGGTCAGTGTAATACAGGAAAGCCGTTTATCGGCTTTCCTGTACTCAGGTCTGCAGACCTGATGAGGGGAGAGCCGATCGGCTGCATCCCTGACAGGGAGGGTTTGTGCTGATGATTTATCAGCACAGCCCTCCCTCGGATCGCCACCCTAGACCACCAGGAAGCCTGCCCAGGGATGTGCCCACCCAGGACCACCAGGGAGCCGACCAGGAACCACCAGGGAGCCGATCTGGACCACCAGGGAGACCCCCCTAGACCACCAGGTAAGTGACATACTGCTCAGGTCCACCTTCACTCAGTGCCACCTTCAGATGCCACCCTAGACCACCAGGGAATGAGCCCCTATTAATGTATATGCCCACCAGTGCCCCTATCAATGCATACCAGTGCCACACATCAGTGCCCACCACTGCCACCTACCAGTGCCACCTTTCAGTGCCTAGTGCCGCCTATGAGTGCCAATCAGTGCTGTCTATTAGTGCCCATCAGTGCCGCTTAGCAGTGTCCGTCAGTGCTGCATATCAGTGCCCATCAGTGCTGTATATTAGTGCCACCTCTCAGTACCTGTCAGTGCTGCTTATCAGTGCCGCCTAACAGTGCTCATCAGTGCCACCTCATCAGTGCCGCCTCATCAGTGCCAATCAGTACTGCCACATCAGTGCCCGTCAGTGTACCCTTATCAGTGCCCACCAGTGATGGAGAAAATTTACTTATTTACAAAGTTTTGCGACAAAAATAGAGAATTTTTTTTTTTTTTTTTTCAAAATTTTCGGTCTTTTTTTATTTGTAACGCAAAAAATAAAAACCGCAGGGGTGATCAAATACCACCAAAAGAAAGCTCTATTTGTGGGAACAAAATGATAAAAACGTTGTTTGGGTACAGCGTCGCACGACCGCGCAATTGTCATTCAAAGCGCAACAGCACTGAAAATTGGTCTGGTAGTAAAGTGTTCTATGTGCATAGTATTGAAGTGGTTAAAGGATCAGGATCTTTTTTTTTTTTTTGTTAAACTCTTTAATGCATAGAATACATTAAGATAAAAAAACCTTCTGACTGTACAACCACTTTAAAGCCCAACTTCAGCTTCTTCTTATAAAAAAAAAGCCCAATCATTGCGTAAATGAACAAAACATCTCCCACTACAATATTTTACTACTCTTGGGTGCTCTTGCACACAGACTTACTGGTTCTCTTCTGGGTTAATTGGTGTCCAGCGCCATTCAACCCCTTGTGGTGAGCTCAGGGCATTAAAATCCACCCTGGACTCCCAAGAGAGTTCTGCAGAGATCAGGGACAAATTCTGTACCACCACTGCAGCATTCAGGGCCACCCACTGCTGGATAGAAGAGGACCACTGATGTCACGTGAGCAGACTGTAGAGGACACCTGGATATACATAAAGGGGTGGAAGGAATAGCTAGAGTTGAGTCCTTTTTTGTTTGCGTTTTTTTTTTTTTTTTTACTGCAGTAAGGCCACTTTCAGTTGAACTATTTTCATATCACTGGGTTTAGTAACACTTTCATATTGCTTCAGGTAAAAAAGACTTTAATTCTCTAGGACAGGGATCTCCAAACTACAGCCCTCCAGCTGTGCGGAACTACATGTCCCATGAGGCATTGTAGAACTCTGACATTCACAGACATGACTAGGCATGATGGGAATTGTAGTTCCTAAACAACTGAAGGGCCATAGTTTGGAGACCCCTGCATCTAGGACAGGTCTTCAGAGTGGCAGGTAGAGAATGTTTTGCGAGAACAGGTAACAGGTCTAAAATGGTATGCTTCTGTTGTTTCAGATGTCTCAGCACCAGGTCCTTGCTGTCCAGCAGCTGGCCAAAGTCATGGGATGGCATGTGTTAAGCTTTAGTAACCACGTAGGCCTGGGGCCAGTGGAGAGCATTGGGAACGCCTCTTCTATAACAGTGGCCTCTCCTAATGGAGATTACTCTGTTTCAGGTATGCCAATATTCACTAACTGTGTTTGTTTAACTACACCAAGCTATGCTTCAGGCTAGGTTCACACCTATGTATGGCTGTTCAGTTTGGGTTTTCCCAAATGTAGCAGAATACATTTTGGATAAGTTTTATAGCAGAATGTAGCAAATATCGGAGTCTTTTCAAACATTTTGGTGTTTATTCATTTATTTAATAAAGAAATAAACCCAGTGGCGATCAAATGCCACCAAAAGAAAGCTCTATTAGTGTGAAGAAAATGCTAAAAATGTAATTTGCATGACCGAGCAATTGCCAGTTAAAGTAGCACAGTGCTGAATTGAAAAACAAAATGCTCTGGTCATGAAGGGGTTAAAACCTTCCGGTGGTCCAGTGGTTAAATTGGAGTACTTGGCTGCTTTCGGTTGTTTTTGTACAGAAAAGTATTCCTTGTAGCTGTGCAGTTTATGTGGACAGGGGCCGGTATTAATGCTGTGCAGTTCAGTATTATCTGACTGAATCCTGTTCTGTACAAAATAAGGAAGGTTCAGGAACTGATCAGACTGCCTGATCTCTAGGGAAATCCAGAGTGCTTGTGCATTATGAGGATACAGATACTCATTTATCTAATGCTGAGTCTACTAAATAAGCATTTCCACAGTGCTAAAGTAAAGTGGCGGAGTGGCATCCCATAATGATTTGTATTAGAACACTGCTCAGCTTTTTTGAATTTGCATTTCAGTGCAAAAAGGTACTTAGCCTTCATTCTTTGTTAAATATATTTAACCCTTAAGTGCTGAATTTAAAAGTTGAAACTGCTCTGCACAATAGCCTTGCCCCTCTAATCCCATGATTGGTCAGTCGCTTGGCTTCCCTAGGTCACAGTGTAGGAACCAGGAGAGTTGCTGTTATTAATTTACTGCCTTCTTGTAACAAATGTTTTTTTTTTTTTTTTTTTTTTATTTAAAATTGTGGCTAGAACTACAGTAAATTAGCAGTGATAAGTATTTAACCACTTCCACACCAGGCCTATTCTGGTACTCTTCTCCTACATGTAAAAATCATCATTTTTTTTTTTTTTGCTAGAAATTTACTCAGAACCCCCAAACATATATTTTTTTTTTTTTTAGCAGATGCCCTAGGGAATAAAATGGCGATCATTGCAACTTTTTACATCACACGGTATTTGCGCAGCAATTTTTCAAACATTTTTTTTTTTTAAACCGTTTCATGAATTAAAAAAAAAAACATAAAGTTAGCCCAATTTTTTTGTATAATGTGAAATATGATGTTACGCCGAGTAAATAGATACCTAACATGTCACGCTTTAAAATTGAGCACACTTGTGGAATGGCGCCAAACTTGGATGCTTAAAAATCTCCATAGGCGATGTGTTACATTTTTTTACAGGTTACCAGTTTAGAGTTACAGAGGAGGTCTTGGGCTAGAATTGTTGCTCTCGCTCTAACGCTTGCGGCGATACCTCACATGTGATATGAACTCTGTTTCCATATGTGGGCGTGGACTTGCATATGCGTTCGCTTCTGTGCACAAGCATGCGGGGACGGGGCGCTTTAAAAATTTAAAAAATTTTTTATATATATTTATATTTTTACACTTTCTCTTTTATTTTTTTGATCACTTTTATTCCTATTACAAGGCATGGAAACATCCCTTGTAATAGGAATAGTGCGTGACAGGTCCTCTTTATGGAGAGAGAGCCCACATCCCTCCTCTAGGCTGCAAGGACCGACATAAAAAAAAAATCTTGGCCTTACCAGCTGAGCCCCCGGCAATGTTTACTTCCGCCAGCCCGGACGTGACGTCATAACATCACGCCCTGGGCTCCGAAGGCCATAGAGATGATTGCAGGACCGTCTGGTCACCGGAAATCTCTATGCTCAACTTCCAGTGCTGGCAGATTCCTTCTCTGGCTCGATGTTCATCTGGGCAAGCCGGTAGAAACACCGTCCCCTCCCGCCGCCTGTAAGAACGTTCAAGCGGCTGAACTGCTGCTATTATTGTTTTAATGGTGCAGGGAATCGCCAGCTGAAAAAAGTTGATATCTGAATGATGCCTGCAACTGCATTATATGTCATATGACGTCCTTGGGCATAAAGTGGTTAAAAATCAAGTACTGTTTTAGTTGTTGGTAAAGGGTCTCTGGTCATATCTAATGCATTACCACTACCACTGTGAAGTTCTTCTATTGATCTCCTTCTCTTTAGTCTGACAAATATAGTAGATGGAGGTACAAAGGGATCAGCGAAGGGAAGCAAGTGTCAGGAACTTTAGGGAAGGATTGTGTAGAGCAGTGAGGGAAGGAAATGGTCAGGAAATGTACAGCAGTGTTTTGTAGAGATGTCCTTCACAGCAGGATTATGTAGAACAATTAAGGAAGTAGTGTCAGGGCATCTTCACAGAAGAATTCTGTAGAGCGATAAGTGGAAAGTGCTGGGGCATCTTTACAATGTAATTCTGTAGGGCAATGAGGAATGGAAAGTGTCAGAGTATCTTCACAGTAGGATTCTGCAGAGCAAAGGTCTTGAGCCACAAGCCACATCTAAAGGGTAAAATCAAACCGATCATACATCACAGGAACTGGCTATTTCTTAGACCTTTGGGTTTTGCTCCACCCCAAGGAGATTGGACACTAACAAATAGCATAGCCAAAACCCAGCCCTGCATAAACCCTCCCACACCCAGCTCTCCTCTGCTTATTGCTTTTGTCCATAGTCGATGAATCTCTCTCTCTTGCTGAAAGATGTTTACCAGGATCATGGTCCACTGCGATTGAGCCCTGTTCCCTATGACCCATGTGGGTAAGCCTGCATTGTAACTTGCCTGTGTTGGGTCTCTATTTGCTGTGCTCCCACTGAACAGGCATAGGGGAGTGGCAAGTGTTGGTTTTTAGGGGTGGAAAGGGGGACCGATGACCCGTTCGGTCGTTTTTCGCCACCATGCGGCGATCGGCCGCCATTTTGCGGCGGACCGCCGCCATTTTGCCGTAGCCACCGACATATTGGGCCTATGGGGCTTTCCCTCTAGCGCTCAGAGCGGCCGTTTGCGGTACTGCACGTTCCCTGCAGGTGTTTTTCGGCCTCTAATGTTCAACCGCGGCCATATTGGAATCCCTGCTTATGCAAAAACGTGTCTACAATGTTTTTACTTTCACTTTGGAACGGTGTGTGCTCCTGACGGCGCGGCTCTCTGGCGATCCTCAAGGTTATGGCAGCAAACAGCAAGTATAGCTGGGCTCTCCTGTGGATGCTGGTGGCGGCGGGTGCAGTCCTCCTGGTTTCCCTGGTGTGCTGTGGGGCTGTGGTGTGCAACTGTGTGGGGGTGCCTTTACCTTTTAGTATGCATCTATGTGTTACTAAGGGAGCAGAACATGCTGAGGAGCAATCAGCAGCGGCGCAATCTGCGCAAGGGGCTTTTCTGGACCAGCTGTGGCGGTCTTTAGCCCCCCAAGAAGCGTCCCCCTCCTCCTTTTCAAGGGAGGATTTTTGATCCGGAAGGTCCCTCGGGCGGAGAAGAGGATCAGGGGACGGCAGCTGCGCGTTTAACCACTTCGGCCCCGGAAGGATTTCCAGCTTTAGGACCGGAGCCCTTTTTGCGATTCGGCACTGCGTCGCTTTAACTGAAAATTGCGCGGTCGTGCGGCTCTGTACCCAAACAAAATTTTTGAGCGACAATTTTGCAAAAAAACCCAAATTTCTTACTTTTTGCTAAAATACAAATCCAAAAAAAAAATATAAAAAAAATTTTTTTCACCGTTTTTGGCCGATTTATATTCTTCCTCATATTTGTGATAAAAAAAAATTGCAATCGGCGTTTGATTGGTTTGCGCAAAAGTGGTCGCGTTTACGGATGATGAGAATTCATTTTTGGGGTTTTTATTTATTTATTTATTTATTTTTACTAGTAATGGCGGCGATCTGCGATTTTTAGCGGTACTGCGATATTTCAGCGGACATTTCGGACCATTTTGACACTTTTTTGGGACCATTGGCATTTATACAGCGATCAGTGCTATAAAAATGCACTGATTACTGTGTAAATGCCATTGGCAGTGAAGGGGTTAACCTGCAGGGGGCGCTCTAAGGGTTAACTATGTTCCCTGGGCGTGTTCTAACTGTGGGGGGACTGCCCTAGCTGGGGAAGGGAAGTGGTCACAGCCTCCGTAAACAGGAAGGCTGTGATCACAGCCCTTCCCCCTTCACAGAACGGAGGTCCGTGTTTACATACACGGACCTCCGTTCCTTCACTCCGGGGGGGCCATCGCGGGTAGCCGGCGGCAATCGAAGCTGCCGCACCCGCTCCCTGGCCCTCCCCGAACACAGTGAGCGCATTATCGCAGCCGCCGTCGTGTGACGGCGATTTGCGATAACGAACCACCTTGTCGCCCTCAACCTGCGGTTGGCGGTCGGCAAGTGGTTAAAGAACGTTTAGTTTCCCGCCATTATAGCTGGTGTCGCACTACGCTGCGATTGAGCCAGGATGGCGAATCGCTGATTTTCTGCAAGTGTGTGTGTGGTCCTCCAGGCCCCTAGGACACACAAGGCTTACCCCTATTATCATTTTCTTGATCACCTTGTTTATTGTAAATGGCAGCGACCGCAGCACAGTGGTGTAGTGGGTAGCACTTGCTGGCTCAGATCCTAACCATGACCTGCCTGAGGTTTGCATGTCCTCCCTGTGCATGCGTGGGTTTCCTCCCAGTGCTCCGGTTTCCTCCCACACTCCAAAGGACATAGGTCCAGATGGTTCACTGCTGCTATCCCATGAGAAAAGGTTTTTTTAAGAAAAAAAAAAAATGGGAGTCACCTTGGTGTCCCGCCGATAGCTCGCCTTAATAAGACGACGACCATTCCTCTGGAAGGGGTTCCTGCCTTCAAGGGCTCCGCTGACAAAAGACAGAGGCGCTGTTAAAGTCGCTCTTCCTGGTGGCAGGCTCTACTCGGTGGCCAGCCCTGATGTCCGCCATGGCAGTGCAATATCTGTCTGAGCGTATGGCGGAGCTCCAGAATATTCTAGACACGGTAAGGTCGCTGCAGGGGCTGGGTACCGGCAGTGGCAGCGCAAAACCAAAAAAGCGGAGGACAGGTCCTCCTCAGCCTGATGGGTGGGGGGACGTCTTCTGGGGTTCGCAAGGCCGGTGGCTGGCCCACATTCCCGATCGTTGGGTCCGGGAACTGGTGTCCACCGGGTACAGGATAAAGTTCAACACTCTACCCCCAGACAGGTTCTTCCCATCAGACTTAGGGCTCCCACAGGACCGCTGTCCAAGCACTTTCGGTCCAGGGGGTGATCGTGCCAGTGCCTCCAGAAGAGAGGTTTCGAGGTTTCTACTCAAATCTATTCGTGGTTCCCAAAAACGGGGGGGGGGGGGGGGAGGTTCGGCCAGTACTGGACCTGAAGGCCCTGAACCAGTATGTCAGGGCACGGAAATTCCGGATGGAATCTATCCGCTCGGTCGTGGCCGCCCTTCATCAGGGGGAATTTCTGGCGTCCCTGGACATCAGGGATGCGTACCTCCATGTACCCATTCGTCCACGGCATCAGCGCTTTCTGCGCTTTGCAGTGGGAGACCTCCATTTTCAATCTGTGGCACTCCCCTTCGGCCTGGCCTCAGCACCTCGAGTTTTCACAAAACTGCTGGCCCCGGTGTTGGCGTTGCTCCGACAGAGAGGCATTACGGTGGTAGCCCACCTAGACGACCTGCTCCTGCGAGCTGAGTCCGTCTCGGCTCTGGAGGAGAATGTGAGACTCACAATGACATCGCTGCAGGACTTCGGTTGGTTACTCAACCTGCAGAAGCCGTCGGTCTCTCCATCCCGTCGCCTGGAGTATCTGGGTCTTTCTGGACACAGAACAGGCGAATGTGTTCCTCCCTCCAGCCAAGTTGCTGTTTCTGCAGTCGGCAGTGCGAACTCTCCTGTCGCACCCTCAGTCTTCATTATGGGTTCTGTATGCGGGTGCTGGAGCTCATGGTCTCGTCATTCGAGGCGATCCCATTCGCCCAGAGTCACACTCGTCTCCTTCAGCGAGCAATTCTGGCTCGGTGGGACAGGTCCCCTCGGTCCTTGGACCTTCCTATCCGTCTGAGCTCCCAGACCAGGGCGTCTCTGGTGGTGGCTTTGGGACTTGACCCTGACTCAGGGGAAGGCGTTCTTGCCCCTTCAGTGGGTGATCATTACCACGGATACCAGTCTTTCAGGCTGGGGAGGGATTCTGGGGCAGCTGTCTGCCCAGGGCCGTTTGGTCGGCACCGGAGGCTCGCCTCCCCATCAATGTACTGGAGCTGAGAGCAATCAGATTGTGCCTTTTTCACAGGACAGTGAGATTGCAGGGTCGTCCGATTCGTATTCAATCGGACAAATGCCACAGCAGTGGCGTATGTGAACCATCAGGGCGGCACAAGGAGTCCAGCAGCTGCGGCGGAGGCAGCTCTGATACTACGTTGGGCGGAACGTCACGTTCCGGCAATCTCTTCCATTTACATTCCAGGTGTGGAGAACTGGCAGGCGGACTTTCTCAGTCACCAGACGCTGGACCAGGGAGAGTGGTCTCTCCACCCGGAGGTGTTCAAGCAGATTTGCCGCAGATGGGGGACGCCAGACGTGGATCTCATGGCGTCTCGATTCAACCACAAGGTGGAGACCTTGTGTCCAGAGCAAAGGATCCGTTGGCAGTGGCCACAGACGCTCTGGTGGCCCCCTGGGGCCATTTCCGCCTTCTGTACGCTTTCCCTCTGATAAAACTGCTTCCGTGATTGATACGCAGGATTGTGGCGGAGGGGATACCAATAATCCTGGTTGGCTCCAGATTGGCCTGGGCGCACTTGGTATGCCGACGTGGTGCACATGGTGGCGGACGCCCCTTGGAGACGATCTTCTGTCTCAGGGGCCCATCTTGCACCCTGCTTTACCCTCGCTGGCTTTGAAGGCTTGGCTATTGAGTCCCAGGTGCTAAGAGACAGGGGAGTCGCTGATTTAGTGATGCCTACATTGTGGAAGGCTCGCAAGTGTACTTCCCGCAAGATTTACCACCGCACCTGGAAGGCTTATATAGCTTGGTGCGAGGCGGAGGGTCATAACCCTCGCTCTTATGTCGTGTCCAGGGTCCTGACTTTTTTGCAGCAAGGCCTGAACAAAAAACTGGCGCTGAGCACACTCAAGGGCCAGATATCGGCTCTGGTGATTCCTTTTCAGAGACCTTTGGCTTCGCACTCGTTGATTCGTACCTTTGTACAAGGTGTGTGACATGTGGCGCCTCGGGTGAAGGTTCCGATGGCTCCGTGGGATCTGAATTTGGTGCTTTCTGTACTTCAGAAACCGCCATATGAGAATATCAGGGAGATTTCCTTACAATTGCTGTCGCAGAAGGTGGCCTTTTGAGTTGCCATCACTTCCGCCAGACGGGTGTCTGAATTAGCAGCACTATCGTGCAAGTCTCCTTACCTGGTCCTACATAGGGACAAGGTGGGCTTGCGACCCTCTCCTTCATTCCTTCCGAAGGTGCTTTCTTCCTGTCACATTAATGAAGATATTGTTACTTCTTTCATTGTGCCCTTGTCCGTCGCACTCAAAAGAGATTGAGTTACATACTTTGGATGTAGTGAGGGCCTTACGAGTGTACTTGGCTGCTACAGCTTCTTTTCAAAAAGCTGATGCCTTGTTTGGGCTGTCTGAGGGTCCGCGCAAACGGTTGGCGGCCTCGTCGGCTACGATTTCTCGTTGGATCAGACAGACCGTGACCCAGGCGTATTCTGTTCGGGCCAAGGTTCCCCCTTTTCCGGTCACGGCTCATTCTACCTGGGCTGTTAGCACTTCCTGGGCTTTTAGACACCAGGCTTCGGTGTCGCAGGTGTGCAAGGCGGCCACTTGGGCCTCGGTTCACACTTTCACTAAGTTTTATAAAGTTGATGTGTTTGCATCTTCGAATGCTGCCTTTGGCCGCAAAAGTTTTGCAGGCGGCAGTGTAGGCGCGTCTGGCGCCTCCTTAGAGGTTCATTTGGGTACTGTTGTTAGCGTTTACCCACCCCTCTTTTTGACACAGCTTGGGGACATCCCCACACTTAATGGAGAGCTGCGTCTGTCAGTGAACGATAGGAGAAAAAGAGATTTTATTAAAACGTTCCGTAAAATCCTTTTCTCCGAGTTCACTGACAGACGCAGCACCCACCCCTCTGTGCTCTGTTCTTGTATGGCTTGTGTACGAACTGGTGAGCTATTCTATGGAGGAGGTTTATGTGGGAAGAGAGGACGGCCCCATGGGAAGGGCCAGCTGTTTCTTTTCCCTGCCTAGTTAACTCCCAGTGAGACCAGCATAAACCCCACACGTAATGTAGAGCTGCGTCTGTCAGTGAACTCGGAGAAAAGGATTTTACGGTAAGTTTTAATAAAATCCCTTTATTCACTGCGTGTGTGGTCTGCCTTCCGGGTGCGTTGTTCATACAACGTCTTCCCAGGATCAGTCTTGCTATCCAAGACTCCGGCCCCATTGGACACACTTAGGAGAGCTCCCTCCACAGACCAGCACAGGCAGCTAATGCGGCCTTGGGACCTTAGTCCGCCAGGTGGTAGGAAACCGTGAGGCCTCGCCCTCATTGCTGCATCCAATATCGGTCCTAAACATATGGGGTACCCCTTGGACAGCTTGCAATTGTAGATATACAAATGGTGGATGGGCACCATGGGCTTGGGGAGCATGAAGTATTCCAGGATGCCACAAGCTCAGACAGCTTGGGTCTCAACATGGCTTGAGGTCCAAGTTTGTTTCAGGGTTCTCCTATATTCTATCAGTAGCACCTACCTCCTAATGTCTAAGGAAGAAGCTTCCTCTGCCATATCCACTATTTTGGAAGAGTTGGCAAATGTATAGTAGGGTATGAGGCAAGGAAGGAAACAAATGCTCCAGGATGTCTTCTCTGCAGGCATTCTGTCACTTTCTTCTAGTGCCCCTCCAGTGGTCAGAGGAGCAAGTTTAAAAAGAGCAGTCAAGGCCGGCAATGTCCTCTGCTTTGAAAAAGCCCTCATAGGAAGATGCTCAGATTTTTGGCATCTGCCAGGCTTGGAATCCACACCAAGGTGGCCTGCAAACCTTTTGAATTGTTGCAGCCTAAGGTAACCAGTTTAGGGTCATGGAAACCAGCCTGGCCCTTCATATTAGAGCCTCATACAGGGAGGGTACTCTATGAGGTCTGGGCAGACCCAGACAAGGTTTTTGGCTTAGGCTGTACTCTTTCAGTAACCGCTGCTTCCCATTCCTTGATGAGAGCTTTGATACAAAAATTGTGCCAGCTGTACATTCCCAGTTGACTTTGTGGGACCTCAGTCTAGTTTTGTCTGACATTCAAAGACTGCCATTTGAATCTTTCTTAGACGTTCCTCTGCTATCTCATGGGGTTGCCTGTCTTGTGGTCATTACCACGAACAGGAGGGTTTCCTAGCTGATGGCTTAATCCTTTTGAGGAACTTTTCCCTTACTTAAAAGGACAAAATCTTCCTCACCCAAGCTGGTCTAGGCCTTCCACCTTAACCAGGACATTGTTTTAACATCCTTTTGTCCTACTCCTAGGCATCGTAAGGAGATTGCATTCCACTGCTTGGATGTGGTTAAGGCTGTGCAAGTCTACCTCATGGCTAAAGCTTGCTACCTAAGGGTTTTTGCAAAGGGCAAGCTGCTTCCCATTCCACCATTGCTAGGTGCATTTAGCAACTTATCACTCAGGCTTACAACCTGAAGGGGAAGGTCCCCCCTTTTCCTGTAAAACACATTCTACTAGAAGTGTTGGCTCTTCATGGGCTTTTTAGCATCAGGTCTCAATTTCCCAGGTCTGTAGACTGCCATCTGGTATTTTGCCAAGTTTTGTGGTAGATGGTCAGGCCTTGACGGACGCTGGTTTCGGTCAAAAGGTCCTCCAGGCAGCCATGTAAAGGGGCCTTATCTTGCCTTGTTTGGAGCTTTTTTGTTGAGCCATGGGATTACTTTTGAATGCCCTGATCTAAGAATTAACCTTTTTCTTTGTCCTGTGATTAAAGATAAAGCAGGGCTTTTGGCTTACCCGTTTAATCCATTTATTGGATTCTATCACAGGGCCTCCCCCTGTATGAGTATGTTCACTCCTATGTTGCTTGCGTACAAAACTGATGTATGTTGGCCATAGAAGGGTCTATGCAGGGCTGGATTTTATCTTTGCAATTTGCCGAC
>BLSH010193835.1:354198-376843 GCA_018402905.1 Glandirana rugosa
TACCTCGGCGTGTGGGAGAGGTTTCCCATTTTAGTTGAAGTGACAAGATGTGTTTGTGTTCTAGGACCCACTTCCCAGTTAGTTTGTCCTAAAAAAATGAATGGACGTTATAGGGAAACCAACCTCATGTAGTGTGTCCATTTCTAATAAAGAATCGGGTGACTCAAAACAAGGTGGGAGGTTCACTTACCTGCAGCCGTTTAACGTTTCTATTTTAGGTCGGGACGTATCTGGGAAGATACCGGTTGTATGTAGTCAAAACATTCGTTCGTTGTATCCTCACTTGTATGAGTATATCCCCCTCCGGGCACTATATTAGGTTATTTACCTAATTTGCCCATTCGGTTTTCGGGACGAAATAGAAATTAGTATCCTGTTTCTTTTTCCGATTAAGAATCTAGTCCCGTGAGTTTTCATTAGGGTACTTGTTGAGCCATGGGATTACTTTTGAGTGCCCTGATCTAAGAATTAGCCTTTTTCTTTGTCCTATGATTAAAGATAAAGCAGGGCTTTTGGCTTACCCGTTTAATCCATTTATTGGATTATATCACGGGCCTCCCCCTATATGAGTATGTTCACTCCTATGTTGCTTGCTTACAAAACTGATGTATGTTGGCCATAGAAGGGTCTATGCAGGGCTGGATTTTATCTTTGCAATTTGCCGACGTCCATTCACTTGGAGGGTGGAACAAAACTCAGTGGGCTAAGAAATAATCTTTACCTGTGTGATGTACTCCAACCAAAGGGATATTGCAGGTAAGTAAAAAAATCCTGTTTGATTGACCCTTCACCCAGGATCTTGTGTTTGTGTAGAACAGTGAAGTTGATTTTACCCTTTGGAGAGGGTGTGCGGCTCCATAATTTTGTTGAATTGTGTGTGGAAGGAACAGACCCCAGAGGATTCTGTGGAGCAGTGAGGGTAGGAAAGTGTCAGGGCATTTTCACAGTAGATTCTGTAAAGCAGCAAGTGGATGACTGTTGGGGCATCCTCACAATACGATTCCATATAACAAGGAGCAGAGAAAAGTGTCAGAAAATTTCACAGAAGGATTGTGTAGAGCAGTGGTTTCCAAACTGCGGCCCAGGGGCCGAATGCAGCCCTTTGCTTTCCTGTATCTGGCCCTTGGGACACTATTACACTCACTGATAGGAGACACTATTTTGCCAACTGGCAACAAAAATGGGGACATTATTTCTTCCACTGACACCAACAGTGGGGCATTATTTTTTTCCCCCTAATACCAACAGTGGGGCATTATTTCACCCCCCTAATACCAAATGTGGTCCTGTTTAATCTTACTGATGCCAGGAATATTTCCACTCCCGCTGGCCACAGTCCGCACCACTTAAAGTGTGAAGGACAATAAACTGTCCCTTTGCTTAGAAAGTTTGGAGACCCCTGGGGCAGCAAGTGGTAGAATACAGCAAGGAGTGACATTATTACGAGCCAGGGTTGTAATTTTATGCCAGCAGATTTATGTATTTTTTATTATTATTATGCAAGAATAATGCCTAAATAAGCAAAATTGCTGCTTACATTGTTTTAGTTGAAAGGTACTTTTTAAACAAACGTAAATGTCATCTCTGACCGTTGTGTACTCTCTTCACAGTGAGAAATGGGCCTGAGAGTGGCTGCAAGGTGATGGTTCAGTTTCCCCGCTGTCAGTGTAAGGAGCTCTCGAAGAGTGACGTATTACAGGATAACAAGTGGCAACATCTACGTGGACCTTTTAAAGAAGTTCAGTGGAACAAAATGGAAGGCCGGAATTTTGTCTATAAGATGGAATTGCTAATGGCAGCCCTGATACCTTGCTAAAACCTTCCCAAACATGGACACCAGTGAGGTTGCTTGAACTTTTATTTCTAGAAAACAACCTACAGGCTTTCTGCATTGTTTTCGTCAAATAAACATGTATATTTTTTTTCTACTTTTTACTACTTTGTGTATATGTGTTCTAATTTTAGCATTTTCATTTTATTTTTAGATGATGATGAACAAAATTGAACGTTTATGAACTTTTGCTGTCTTGTAAAATTGTGTGTTCTATCAGCTGCTCTGCAGGGGTTATCAAAGGGTTAACTGTGTGACTAGCTGGTGTTTTACTAAACTGTGGGGGAGGTGCTTTTATTAGGGGAAGACACAGATCCTAGTCCCTGCTTTGCAGACACAGGATCCATGCCTTCTCTCCTTTCAGAACAGCAATCTGCCTTGTTTACATAGGCAGACCACTGTTTTATGTCTGCAGGATGATCGGCAGGTGCCAGTGGACACCAAGTCTGAGGCGGACATTTGCCTTGGCTACCCAGAAAAGCCAGATCACACACACACACATATATATATATATATATACTCGCGTATAAGTCGACCCGTGTATAAGCCGACCCCCCTACTTTTGCCCAAAAAATATGGGAAAACGTATTGACCCGCGTATAAGCCTAGGGTGTGAAATGCAGCAGCCAGAACACAGGGACAGGGTGCCACAACACAGGGACAGGGTGCCAGATCACAGGGACAGGGAGCCAGAACACAGGGTTTTTAATGCCAGGACACAGGGATTTTAATGCCAGGACACAGGGATATTAATGCCAGGACAAAGAGACTGTAGCCAGAAAACATAAGGGATGAGTAAGGTAGTTTAGTTTCACATTAAATAGAGCTGTGTTGCTTCTAAGAGCCGTTCTGTGCTGTGTAAGTGTGATTAAACACATTGGAATGCCGAGAATGCAGAGAGAGAGCTGCAGCTCTTCACTTGGAGATCAGGAGGTGGGCAGGACTGAACAGCTAACATCAGCTTGTCCCGCCCACCTGCCAACATCAAGCTGAGAATCTGACACCTCTCTCAGCATTCTCTGCATTCCAATGTGTTTAATCACACTGACAAAGCACAGAACAGCTCTTAGAAGCAGCATGGCTCTGTTTAATGTGAAACTACTGATCACCACAGACACTGACTCGGGTATAAGTCGGGGGGGGGGGGGTCTTTTTCAGCACAAAAAATGTGCTGAAAACCTCAACTTATACCCGAGTATATACGGTATATATATACACATATACACGTGATCTGGCGCACAGCTGCTGCCCTGAAGCAGTACAACTGCTATAGGGGGTTAGCAAGTGGTTAACATTGTGCTGTTTTATCTCCTACCCACCTCCCTGGCTATCTCCAGCACAGCACCCGGGGACTAGCAGGGAGGGGAGAGACCTTGCAATGTGATGAGCACCAATTGGCTGCTCATCAGGAAAGGGGAGTGTCAGGCTCTCTTAATGCTCAGCAGAAGCGCATCTGCTGAACGAGTAAATGAGGAGCCCTCCCCAATGAGAAAAAAAAAGTTTATTCCCTCAAGTTACCCTCACAGATTGAAGTACGTGGGTGCTCAGTACAAGCGCATGCTGAGCAGCCAAATCAAGCTCCGTTGTGCACTCCGGTAACCACTTTAAGACCAGGCTGCCTTCTGACTCTTTGTTTACAAGTTAAAATCAGTATATTTTGCTAGAAAATTACTAAGAACCCCCAACCATATATTATATATATTATTTATTTTTATTTTTTTTATTTATTTTTTAGCAGAGACCCTAGAGAATAAAATGGTTATTGCAATTTTTTATGTCACACTGTATTTAATGCAGAAACACCAAAATATAACCCAATTTTTGGGGTGAAATATAAAAGATAGTCATGCCTAGTAAATAGATAGCGAACATGTCACACTTTAAAATTGCGCATGCTTGTGGAATGACGACAAACTACGGTACTTAAACATTTCCATAGGTGACGCTTTAAACATTTTTACAGGTTACTTGTTTAGAGTTACATAGGAGGTCTAGCGCTAGAATTATTGCGCTCACTATAGCATTTGCAGCAATACCTCACATGTGTGGTACTAACACCTTTTACATATGTGTGCACGACCTATGTATGCATTCACCTGCGCGCGAGCATGGGGGGGGGGGGGGGTGTTTTTTAACCACCTCCGGACCGCCCACCGTCCATATACGTTGTTTTTTTTTACATTAAATACCGTTGTTATGGCAGCAGATAGCTACCATAACCCCGGTATTTTTCACCATGGCGGGCGGTCTCTGCGGCCAATTCGCCACTTCCCTGATGGGCAGGAAGTCAAGTGAGGGCATGATGCCCCCACTTGACTCTATGCCCTTGGAGGACCGGAGCCACTTCAAACGTCAGTCCTGCCCTCCGGCCTTAAAGGGACCATTTTTTTAAAAGAAGAAAAAATTCTTTTTTTTTTTTTTTCTTTTTTTGTTTGCTTGTAAGTGTAAATGAGATCTGAGGTCTTTTTGACCCCAGATCTCACATTAAAGAGGTCCTGTTATGCTTTTTTTTTCTACTACAAGGGATGATTACATTCCATGTAATAGGAATAAAAGTGATCCACAACTTTTTTTAAAGGGGCAGTGAAAAATAAAATGACTAAGAAAAAAAAAAAACATGTAAAGTGCCCCGTCTCTCTGAGCTCACGCGCAGAAGCTAATGTATATGTAAGTCGCACCCACATGTGTGATCAAACTACATGTGTGAGGTATCGGCGCGATCGTTAGAGTGAGAGCAATAATTCTAGCACTAGACCTTCTCTGTAGCTCAAAACTGGTATCCTGTAGAAATTTGTAAACATCGCCTATAGAGAATTTTAAGTGCTACAGTTTGTCGCCATTCCACGAGCAGGCGCAATTTTGAAGCATGACATGTTGGGTATCAATTTACTTGGGGTAACATTATCTTTCACAATATAGAAAAAAAAATGGGCTAACTTTACTGTTTTCTTCTTTTTTAATTTAAAAAAAGTGTATTTTTTCCCAAACAAATTGTGTTTGTAAGACCGCTGCACAAATACAGTGTGACATAAAGTACTGCAACATTCTCCATTTTATTCTCTAGGGTGTCTGAAAAAAATATATAATGTTTGGGGGTTCTAAGTAATTTTCTAGCAAAAGTAAAATTATTTTAACTTGTAAACAACATATTTATGGAAAAAATATTTTTATTTTTAGACTGTCCCTTTGAATTTTTTTTTTTTCGTCACTCTTATTGCTCTCATAAGAAATGTAAAATTTGTTTACATCCCCCCCCTAAACCAGCGAGTTGTCATGTCGCCATGATGTTGCTCCCGGCCTCCTAGATCATAGAAGTGAGGAGACAGGATCTGGTGTCTCCTCACTTCTATGGCCAGCTGCGCAAACCGCTGGATGGTGTCCCAGTCTCGCTGTTGAAAACAGTAAGCCAGAGAAAGGGGTGGCGCCACTTCTAAATGCGATCTCCCGCTGCTTCTAAAAGCGATCCAATGGCTTATCAGCTGCTCGGATTGCCTCTAGCAATCAGAGAATCACCGCCTGAAAATAAAGTAAGACCCAATAGCCCAGCGCCCGAAACTGCATGTGCCGTGCGTTGGGCGATATGATTTGGGCATCCCTGTAACTGTCAGGACTCTAAAATTTATTCATGTTATAGTGTAAACTTTTTAAACTTGGTGTAAAAATTCAACAACTTAGAGTTTAGTTGTAGGTGGATGAGCAGGTGTTACATCACACCACAGGTCGCACACTTTACTGCCACTTCATCCTAGACCTTATAAGGTACTCAGGCATTTCCAAATGTCCTTTTGCCTGAAAGACTTCTCTTCAGGATGGTCTGCACCTGGGTTGCTGTGTAATCTGTCTCAGACATGCTTAACTCATTTCCGCTCCCTACTCTGTAAGTACCCTACAGGGCAGTACCTTGGCTGGCCCATTTGCCAGATTTCATTTGAGACCTCTGCAACACATTTTGTTGGCATGAAACAAGAATATTCCTTCTCTTGACTCCCCATGCTCCTCTCCAGCCAAGCAATGAATTGCCTTGCTTGGTGGCTTTCTCGACCAACTTTGACTATGGCGAAGTTGTTTCTGCCCTTTGACTGGAAAATCATAATTACAAATGCCAGTCTATTAAAATGGAGAGGAATGTTCCAATCCTTCGCTGTTCAGGGAACATAGTTTTTTAAAAAAAGGCAAGCTCCCCATGAACATCCTGGAGCTCAGATCAATAAGGATGGCTTCTGTTGCCCAGTTCTGTAAGGCTGCCACCTGGGTCCTCCGTCCATACCTTTTCAAAGTTCTACAGGTGGATAAATTCATGGCTGGAACTGGCGCCTGGAGTGATGATATATAAATAATAATAGCTGCCCCTTTAAAAGTGAAAACAGACTGGTGATACAACAAAGGTAAAGGTCATGGCGCGCTATAAATCATTATGGATATGATATAAAAACATATAAAACTTTGCAAATGAATCATTGGTATATAGCTATAAAGCAAACTTGTAAAGTCCAAAAAGTGACAATCCCAACACTAAATAATAAAACCGATTCTTCTGGTTGGATTAATCTTCATATACGTGCTTCACCACGAGTGGTCATATAGTGGATGGCAACTCACCAGAGGTGTTTGACCACTTTTCTCCTACATTCACTGACAGAAGCAGCCCTCTTTGACATGTGGTTATGTGCACATCCTGCTAGGAGTTAACTAGGCAAAAGAAAGAAAGCAAGCTGGCCCCTCCCAGGAGGCCATCCTCTCTCTCCCATATAACCCCCTTGCTCTGCTTAGCATATCAGTTTTAATATGCCTAGTGCAAGGAGTTGACCTGGCTCCCTTATGGGACCTGCGGTTCAGATTTTTTGCTACCGCTTTTTTATTTTTTTCAAGCTATCTGATGAAGACTGCTATCAAGAAGCCATCTGGGGCATAGAGGATATCTAAAATCCTGCACTTTCCCCAGCAAGGCCGACCGATGCGAGCTAGTCCTATGCTGTGGCGGGCCCACCGTATGGTGCCCGTTCCGTGCGGGCGGCCAGTGGGTGGCGCCCAGTGACCAGATTCGGTTCCTGTCCAGGGGCTTTGGCCTGCAGCATCCCTTTCTGGTTGGGGAGGAAGGTCTGCGTCCGGGCAGCGACCCGCTACGCCCGTCGGAGTGTTGTGACCCCCTCTCTCCCCCCCCAGGGGCGCGGAGGGGGGGCTGCTGGGCGTACTTAGCGTTTACTGGTCAGACCGGTGGAGGGTGGTCGCTGGCCTAGTGCCATCCTGGGTGTCCCCGCACCCCGTTTTAAAAACCGCATCTGTGCGCTTTTTTACCGCTATGCGGCGATCCGCCGCTATTTTGCGGCGTATCGCCGCCATTTTGCCGTAGCCGCTGCCATTTTGCTGAGGGTTTCCCTCTAGTGCCAGCGGCGGCCATTTTGCTGTAGTCGCGGCCTGTACACAGGCTTTGGCCTCTTGTGGATGATCTTGGCGGCCATATTGGATGTCCCTGGAGCAGTGTAAAACGTGCTGCTGCCGTTTTTACTTTCCTTTTCACTTGGGACAGCGTGGCTGACACAGACGGCGCAAGCTTCTTCCTGGCGGTCCTTTAGCACTCCTGTTGGGAGCAGCGAGTGTGGGCACAGAACAGCAAGTATAGCTGGGCTCTCCCTGGGGTGTCGGTAGCGGTGGGTGCAGTCCTCCTGGGGTCTCCCTGGCGTTCTGTGGGGTGGTGGTGGGACTGCATTGCGGGGGTGTCAAATCTTTTTTTCTAATTTTGACTGTCAGTTTCGGTGGTGCGATGGCAGATGACCCTGCAGGTCCTTCTAGGGAGGAGTCAGCGGCAGCGCAACCTGCGCTGGCGACCCTGGTGTCCCTGGACCAGCTTAGAGCAGTGTTTGGGGAATTTCTTCCCTGGGTGGGGCCGAGCAATGCTCTGGGGGCCCCTAAAAAACGCCCTCAGGGGAAGAATCCGAACCGGAAATGGCTTCGGGGGTCACAGGGACCCCCGTGGAACTCTGAGGGTGAACTAGTCCCCTCAGACGGCGAAGAGGACCAGGGGGCCTCGGTTGCGCACGAAAAAGCGCTGGTGACTGCACTGATTACTGGTATCCGTGCATCCTTGCGACTGGACCAAGCAGGGGAGTCGCAAGCGTCCGCATATGTTTGCGGGTCTGCTAGGCCACCTAGGTCGCCAAAAGCTTATCCTTCTGATCAATTCTTTGACCATTTGGTCTATCAGGAATGGCAGTGTCCGCAAAATTCCTTCTCCCTGCCTAAACGCTTCGCGATGTGCTATCCCTTTGAGGATAGTTTCGTGAAGAAGTGGGCGTCCCCCACAGTGGACCCTCCGGTGGCTCGCCTGAACAAGGCAACGACCATTCCTTTGGAAGAGTCGTCTTCGTTTAAGGACCTAGCCGATAGGCGGACGGAGGCAGTGTCAAAGGCACTTTTCCTGTTGGCAGGATCAGCCATGCGGCTGGCCCTGGCGTCTGCCATGGCGGCGCAATATCTGTCTGAATGTATGGCAGAGCTGCAGAATGATTTGGACTGCGGCAGGACGCTTGAGGCGTTGCAGAAGGCAGAACATTTGTTTCAGGGTATTCAGTACCTGTGTGATGCAGCTCTGGACCTGCTTCCCATGCTGTCAAAAATGCCTGTTTTTGCAGTCAATATCAGAAGAGTTCTCTGGTTAAGTTTGTGGTCTGGTGACCACGCGTCCAAAAAAGGTCTTGTGGATCTTCCCTTTCAGGGTGGCCGTCTCTTTGGGCCGCAGTTGGATGAAATCATCAAGGATTTCACTGGAGGGAAGAGTACTTTCCTCCCGGAGCCCAGGCGGCGGGAGTTCCGCCGCAAGCAGGGACCTGTCTCTTCGGGTCAGAAGAGGTTTTGTCGTGCCCCAGGCGCCGCGGGCAAGGGCTCGAGGGCCGGCAAGCCTGCCGCAGGGGCCGGTAAGCGACCCTGGCAGCGCAAGAATGAAAAGACAGGACAAGCCCTCCTCTGCATGATGGGCGGCCCCCACCCGAACTTCTCGTTGGGGGACGTCTTCTGGGGTTTGCAGACAGGTGGACTGTTCGCATTTCCGACCGTTGGGTGCAGGAAGTGGTGTCCTCCGGGTACAGGATAGAGTTCAGCACTCTACCCCCAGACAGGTTCTTCCCATCGAACTTGAGACTCCCTCAGGGGCGTTGGGAGGCCCACTTAAGGGCTGTTCAGGCACTCTCCGACCAGGGGGTGATCGTGCCAGTACCTCAGTTGGAGAGGTTTCACGGTTTCTACTCGAACCCATTCGTGGTCCCCAAAAAAGGGGGGGGTCAGGCCAGTTGTGGACCTAAAGGCGCTAAACCACTTTGTGAGAGAGCGAAAATTTCTGTCCATTCGGTCGTGGCCGCCCTGCACCAAGGAGACTTCATGGCGTCCCTGGATATCAGGGACGCGTACCTCCACGTCCCCATTTGTCTCCAGTACTTGCGCTTTGCGATGGGAGATCTTCACTACCAATTCGTGGCACTTCCCTTCGGTCTGGCCTCGGCTCCTTGGGTGTTCACCAAGTTGGTGGCCCCGGTGCTAGCGCTACTGAGGCAGAGAGGCATTACGGTGGTAGCATACCTCGATGACCTGCTCCTGAGAGCGGAGTCTGCTTCGGCTCTGGAGGAGAACGTGGCTATCACCACAACCTCGTTAAAGGACTTTGGCTGGCTGATCAATCTGCAGAAGTTGACGGTGACGCCGTCTTGTCGCCTGGAATATCTGGGTCTGATTCTGGACACGGAGCAGGCGAAGGTGTTCTTACCTCCGGCCAAGTTACTGACACTACAAGCAGCGGTGCGAACCCTGCTGTCACGCCGGTGGTCCTCCTTACGGTTTTGTATGCGGGTGTTGGGGCTCATGGTTTCAGCCTTCAAGGTGGTACCCTACGCCCAGAGTCACACTTGGCTCCTTCAACGAGCAATTCTATCTCGATGGGACAAGTCCCCACTGTCCCTAGACCAGTTGATCAGATTGGATTCGTGTCATGGTGGCTTCGGGCCCCAGCTCGAACGTTGGGGAAGTCATTTCTTCCCCTAAATTGGTCAATAGTCACGACGGACACCAGCCTATCGGGCTGGGGGGGTCCTGGGGCAGTTATATGCTCAGGGCCGCTGGTCGGTTCAGGAATCTCGTCTTCCGATCAATGTGCTGGAGCTGAGGGCGATCAGGCTCTGCCTCTCCCACTGGACGGTAAGGTTGCACGGCCTCCCGATTCGGGTTCAGTCGGACAATTCCACAGCAGTGGCATATGTGAACCATCAGGGCGGAACGAGGAGCACGGCAGGGGCTGCGGAAGCGGCTCTCATTCTGCGATGGGCAGAACTTCACGTGCCGGCGATCTCCGCCATCTACATTCCGGGCGTAGAAAATTGGCAGGTGGACTTCCTCAGTCGCCAGACGCTGGATCAGGGGGAATGGTCCCTCCATCCAGAAGTGTTCAGCCAAATTTGCCACAAGTGGGGCACCCCAGATGTGGACCTCATGGTGTCTCGGTTCAACCACAAAGTGAAAACTTTTGTGTGCAGGACGAGAGACCCGTTGGCGGTCGCGACGGACGCGCTGGTAGAGCCTTGGGGTCGGTATCGTCTGCTGTACACCTATCCTCCCATCAAACTTCTACCGCGGTTACTGCGCAGGGTGGAAGCGGAGGGGATTCCGATGATCCTGGTGGCTCCGGATTGGCCTCGGCGTCCGTGGTACGCCGACGTGGTGCGAATGGTGGCAGACGTTCCCTGGCGTCTTCCGCTGCGCGAAGATCTGTTGTCTCAGGGACCCATCTTGCACCCTGCTTTACCCTCGCTGGCTTTGACGGCTTGGCTATTGAGTCCCAGGTGCTGAGGGATAGGGGTGTCGCTGACTCCGTGATCCCTACTATGCTAAAAGCGCGCAAGTGTACTTCGCGCAAGATTTATCATCGCACCTGGAAGGCCTATATTGCCTGGCATGAGGCGGGGGGTTGGAACCCCCGCTCTTACGTTGTGTCCAGGGTCCTGGCTTTTTTGCAGCAGGGCCTGGATAAAAAAATTGACTTTGAGTACTCTCAAGGGTCAGATTTCAGCTCTGGCGATTCTCTTTCAGCGGTCTTTGGCGTCACATTCATTGATTCGTACATTTGTACAAGGTGTGCACCATGTGGTTCCTCGGGTATGGTCGCCTATGGCACCGTGGGATTTGAATCTGGTGCTTTCTGTGCTGCAGAAGCCACCATAGAAGATCAGGGATATTCCCTTACAATTGCTGTAGCAGAAACTGGCTTTCTTGGTGGCCATTACAATCCGCTAGGCGGGTGTCTGAGTTGGCAGCGTTGTCCTGCAAGTCTCCTTACTTGGTCCTTCACAAGGACAAGGCGGTCTTGCGACCGTCCCTTTCATTTTTACCAAAGGTGGTTTCTTCTTTTTACATTCTGTTCGGGGCAAGGTACCCCCTTTTCCAGTCACGGCTCATTCCACCAGGGCTGTTAGCACTTCCTGGGCTTTCAGACACCAGGCCTCGGTGTCACAGGTGTGCAAGACGGCTACTTGGGCCTCGGTGCACACGTTTACTAAGTTTTATAAAGTTGATGTGTCAGCATCTTCGGATGCTGCTTTCGGCCGTAAAGTTTTACAGGCGGCAGTATAGGTGCGGCTGGCGCCTCCTGAGGGTTTTCTGTTGGGTACAGTTGTTGTCGTTTACCCACCCCTCTTTACTGACACAGCTTTGGGACATCCCCACATGTCAAAGAGGGCTGCGTCTGTCAGTGAACGTAGGAGAAAAAGGGATTTTATTAAAACTTACCGTAAAATCCTTTTCTCTGAGTTCACTGACAGACGCAGCACCCGCCCCTCTGTGTTGTGTTTGTACAGCTTGTTACGAACTGATGTGCTAAGCAGAGCAAGGGAGGTTATATGGGAGAGAGAGGATGGCCTTCTGGGAGGGGCCAGCTTACTTTCTTTCTTTTGCCTAGTTAACTCCTAGTAGGATGTGCATATAACCCCACATGTCAGAGGGCTGCTTCTGAGTGAACTCAGAGAAAAGGATTTTACGGTAAGTTTTAATAAAATCCCTTTTTTACAGTAGGTCAAAAAACACTAATTAATGAACCAGTAGGATCTTGGATAGACTAATACTGTGGGACCTCTCCCTTATTGCCCGAGGACTGGCCAACAAATTCCACCAGGGATACTAAAGAGAGCTCTTATGGTGTAGTAAATTTTATTAAAAATGGGTATTAAATATTCCACTCACATGTATCTGTGCCAATCCCGGCAAGGTGTCTACAGCATGTGCAGGTGCATATATCCGAATACTTGTGATGGCGTGCGCTCCGTGCCTCGTTCTGGATATGTGGGTGTCACAGATGGGACCCGGAAATGATGAATTCCCACTTCCATCAACATCCTGGAACTCAGGGCACTTTGGTTGTTCCTTCAATGCTCGACCCCCAATTTTCTGGGTTACCGGTCAAAAATCCAGTTGGACAAAGCCACATCTATGACTTACACTAGTCATGGCACTCAAAAGAAACTGCACTTGGTCCCCTTTCAGGCAGAGTTGCATGTTCCAGCCCTATCCAGCATCCATGTGCCTGATGTGGGAATTTGGTAGCTGGACTTTCTCATTAGTCAATGGCTGGATTTAGTGGAATGGGCTCTCCATCTAGAAGTGTTCTAATCCCTTTGATACAGATGGGGGATAGTGGACATGGCACATCTGGCACCAAAATTCAACAACAAATTGGACAGGTATATTGCCAGGTCCAGGGACCCTCAGGCCTTCACAGAGGACACTGGTGACTCAGTGTAATCCGTTCCACCTGATTTATGCCTTTCCAGCTTTTCCATCATCTGTTCCACAGGATCGGGCATCCTGGTGATTTTACTCGCATCAAACTGACCCAGGAGGGCAAAATACTTTAAAGTGATATTAACCACTTCAGATCCGTGCTATAGTCAATTGACGTCCGCCCCTTTGCGCGCTCCCCGTGCGCCCTCGCAGACCTGCGATCGTCTAACAGAGAGCCAGAACAGGGAACCACCGATGTAAACACGCGGTTTCCCATTCTGTGAGGGGGGGGCATGACAGATCTACTGATCCCTGTGATCGGGATCAGTTAGATCTGTTATGTCCCTGCTAGCCCAGCCCAGCCCCCACACAGTTAGAACACAGTAAGGGAACACAGTTAACCCCTTGATTGCCCCCTTAGTGTTAACCCCTTCCCTGCCAATGACATTTATACAGTAATCAGTGGCTATTTTTAGATCTGATCACTGTATAAATGTCATTGGTCCCAACAAAGTGTCAAAAATGTCCGACATGTCCGCCGCAATGTCGCAGTGCTGATAAAAATCGCAGATTGCCGCCCTTACTAGTAAAAATAATAAAAATTCCATAACTCTATCCCGTAGTTTGTAGATGTGATAACTTTTGCGCAAACCAATCAATATACGCCTATATCGATTTTTTTTTTCTACCAAAAATATAAGAATAAAAAAATCGGCCTAAACCGAGGAAGGATTTTTTTTATATATATATATTTTTTGGATATGTATTATTGCAAAAAGTAAAAAATATTGTTCTTTTTTCAAAATTGTCGCTCTTTTTGTTTATAGCACAAAAAATAAAAACGCAGAGGTGATCAAATACCACCGAAAGAAAGCTCTATTTGTGGAAAAAAAAAAGGACATCAGTTGTTTGGGTACAACGTTGCATGACCGCGTTATTGTCATTCGAAGTGTGACAGCGCTGAAAACTGAAAATTGGCCTGGGCTGGAGGGGGGTTTAAGTGCCCAGTAAGCAAGTGGTTAAAGGCAAGGGTTTTTTTCTAAAAGTAACAAATATGTTCTACTAACCTGCTCTGTGCAGTGGTTTTGCACAGAGCAGCCCTGATCCTCCTATTCTTGGGTCCCCCACTTGAACTCCTAGCTCCTCCATCCTGCCGAGTGCCTCTTTCTCCTTATTGGCTCACTGGCTGTAATTGACAGCAGCGGGCGCTGCTGTTTCAGCCAATGAGGAGGGGCAGTCCCTGGAGAGCTGCTGCTCTTGTGCACATCGCTGAATCGCAATGGGGCTCAGGTATGTATGAGGGGGGCTGCTGCACACAGGTTTTTTACTTTCTGCACTTTGAACCACTTTAAACAAACTCCAGGCAGGCTCTCCATGGGTCCTTCTGGTTCAGCTGGAGCATACTCCTGCTCCGGTCACTTTCTTTAATGCAGTGGTTCTCAACTCCTGTCCTCGGGACCCACCAACAGGCCAGATTTTAAGTATTACCTTGGGGAGAGGCAGACTAGAATACTGCAATCACTGAGCAGCAAATGATATCACCTGTGATGCATTTCAGTTATCCTGCAAAGCTGGCCTGTTAGTGGGTCCCGAGGACAGGAGTTGAGAACCACTGCTTTGGCTTTGCTGTTGAAGCTCAAGGATCATGAACCTATCGGATTCAGTCATCCCTACCGGAGTGTAACAGAGCTGGTTGCAGTTTACAGAACAGCTGTTGAAGACCCTGTTGGACTTAAGTGTTTACTCCCTTAATCAACATTGTACTGACACCCGCAGAGGGCAGTGTGAACTGCCTGCACAAGTGATGCGATGTGGGAACCGATGCTGCAATTGTGCCAGTTCCCGCATCGTACAAGTCTGAACCTAGCTATAGACTTCATAACTGAAACAGGACAGTCAATATAACTAGGCACTAGCATTTTCAGAAATAGTCAGTGGTGGTAGATTCCATGCTTTTTTACTGACAAAAGCGTCGGAAGTCAAGTTCCAAAATAAGTTTGATTTTTTTTTCCCCTCAAAGAGAGGTATGGGTTTTCTTTTTATTTCATAACCATATTTACCTAGGTGGATGCAGCATCTCTGAGAACCAAGTGTTCTAACACCGCAGATCGCTCAGTTCTCATAGCTCCCTGAGCAAAGAGCTGCCAATCACCGGCTCTCTGCTCTACCCACCCTCCCGGAAGTGGAGGGGGCGGGAGTGGCAGACTCAGGTTCTCAGCGGTGCCGGTCCAGGAATATGGGTGGATCCCGACTCCATTGTCACGATCTTGCCCAAACCTGGACCAGCTCTGTGATATCAGCAGACGGTGGACTTTACCCCACTGTCTGCAGAAATCAGGTCACAGGAGTGCAGACCGAACTCTTGTGATCCACAGCAGAAGTACAGCCAGGCTCTGTGAAATGTGTGACACAGCAGTGCCTCCTACAAGGCATAGTGACTAAGTGTCATAGACTTCAAGGAAGTAAATGTGTGGTGATCTTCACAAAGTAAGTTTCCAAACTTCAAGATTGTTCAGATTAAAGTGGTTATAAAGCCAACATTCCTTGCATTGAGGTAAAAAATATTTAGCCATCCGCATCGCCTACGCCTTACACTTACTTTTATTTGATCCAGCACTGTGCATGTCTGCAGCGCCTCTCTCCCTTCACTTCCTAGTCTCACTGGCTTTGCTGAGGCAATCGATCAAAGCCAGTGATGAGGGGCAGGGCCAAGGCCTGACGTCTGTGTCAATAGACGCAGACAGCAAAACCCAGGAGTGAGCCTGTACTAGTGACTTAATACAAAGCAGCTTTCTATGGGGGCATTCGGCAGAGGGGAGTAGCCAAGAGTGCCAACGGGGGACCCAAAAAGAAGAGGTTTGGGGTTTCCATTGCACAGAGCAGGTAAGTATGAACCTGTTTATTTAACAAGAAAAATAAATTAAATTTACAACTACTTTAAGAGGAGTAGGCTAGAAATAATGGATGTTAACAATGTTAAAATTGTTTTTATTCTACATATTGATCATGGATACTTGAACTCTAGAAGATCTTCATGGTCTCCTTGATTAAACTCTGGCAAGGGTGAAACACACTGGAGGTGGAAGGTTTTGTAAGCAGTCGTTTATCTGCTTGTCTAATATAACCATTTTGAGTTTGAAAGGCCATCGTGTTCGTCCCATCTTCTAAAGTTTGAGTAATAAGTGGAGATAGAGTGGGCTTCTTGGGCTTTGGCACTCAGCTTGTCCATGAGATTGAGGGGAACAAAGGTGGCTTTGGGAGCAATGGGATATGCCTGTCATCATCTGTTTGATCATAGATACGCTTTGGTATTTTTGGCAAATGTATACGCTATTAAAGTGGAATTCCCCTTTAAGCACACCTTTAAAATGGCGGTCAGAGAAAAATGTAGATACAGAATAATACAAGACTAGGCCAGTTAAAAAAATAAAATGTGCAACGCAGGAAGCATTCTATTCTCTGAAGTAGTAGGGTTAGTGCTTAAAATTATAAGGCCAAACTGAGCACTCAACAAATAGGCAAACATAGTCATGTGTGGCCGGGGCTATTACATTTTTAGTAATTTTCTCAGCACAATTTGTCATATCAAGACAAGCTGCTTTGAAAACAAGTCATTTCACAGCACAATGCCTGTTGAAATAATTTGCAGCTTGCTGGCAGGACATACCAAGCTAAAGGTTATGTCGTACAAGGTCAGATGTAATTTCCCAGCTTGATGCCACCAAAAACAAACCACAGGGGTTATTTCTGTTTTTCCTCTCCATAGAAATAGAGTTTAGCTACATCACTCCCCTCATTTCACCCCTAACTTGCGTCCCACGAGTCTTCCACCAGAAGAATTCCCAGGATGTACAGGGACAAGATGGCTGACATCTTGTTCTTGGAATATGCAGGCATTGTCTTGCCCTCTTCATGTATGTTGTGTGTGTCAATATGGCGCATCAAAAAGATAGCTAAGATCTCTTAGCTAAAACATTCCGACATCTGTGTAAACATGGCGCGTGTGAGGAGTTCAGATCTCGGCAGGGGCCGCCCTGCACGCCATTATCCTACACAGCTGCGATTGTGTAATAGTACATAACATGGGCATAGCACAATATCGCCAAGTGTTTTTGGAGCTACACAAGAAAATATCATTGCAGAGTACAAAATGTTCTCATTGATTGATATTACTGTTATAATTGCTTGGCTACTATTACTAATAATACTCAGAGGTGACAAGAAAGTTTTGTGATCAACATGAATGGTAATCTTAAGCCATGCAGTAGTCTTAAAGTGGTAGTAAACCCATCCATTTAACAATTTAAAAACCAGTTACATTTCCGGCACGTGCCGGAAGTGGAACACTCCCATTGGTTGTGCTCTAAACCAAACTGTCAAACCATCCAATAGCTGGTGTCATAGCTGATCACATGTGCAGCATCATGGCAGTTGTAGATTAAACAGAGGCCAAGATGGCAGCTCAAGCTCTGTTAGATTGGATGGAGAGCGCCTGTGAACAGCAATTTTCAAGTCTTGTCACAGATTTTCAATTGGATTTAGGTCTGGACTTTGACTGGACCATACTAACACATGAATATGCTTTGATCCAAACCATTCCATTGTAGCTCTGGCTGTATGTTTAGGGTCGTTGTCCTCCTGGAAGGTGAACCTCCTCCCCAGTGGCATTTATTTTGCAGACTCTTAAAGTGGTTATCAAATCTGAACAACCACTTATTATAGGCTTACCTGTAGGTCCCGGGAATATCTCCTAAAATTGCACAGTTTAGGAGATATTCCCTGTGTCTGCATGTGCCAACATCATCGGCACATGCGCACTAAAGAATCGGCCCTGGGGTAGGCCTTCTTCAATAAATGCGCCATAACCAGTGGCTCCTGCGCGAATGCGTGGGAGTGACGTCATCACGGCTCCGGCCAATCACATCGCTGGAGCCCACGGTGTGATTGGCGGGAGCCGCGGACCCGGAAGAAGCATGTCGCCGGTCACAGCGGTGTGCCGAGACTGCTGCAACAGCTGCATTCCAAGGTATTTCATAATGAGCTAGTATGCGATGCATACTAGCTCATTATGCCTTTGTTTTACAAGTTTTTTTTTTTTCTTAGTTGCAGAGTTGACAACCACTTTTTTTTTTAACTTCTTTTTATTTGATTTATGCTTTAAGTACAAAACACAGCCATAGGGGCATACCCGACTGGTGTACAAAAAAACATAGAATACATTCTACAACTCTACAACTCAAATCTTGCACTGCTCAGGTCTTGCACTAAGAAATAGTAAACACGGACCAATTTACTTATCGCGCAATTGCTCCATCCCCCCAGCCACCGAGGCTGCGTCCACTAATTGTCCCACAGACTCATGTCATGGAAGTAATGAGGGCTTAGGATCATGTCTTCACACCGTGAAACCAGGCAAGCATTTCTACTGGCAACTAAATCTCAGAGCTTGTACACAGAACCCAGTACATGTCTAGTCCCGTGAAACCTGGTCATCAACCGTGGACTCTGAGTCTGGACAACCGCTTTAACAGGTTTTTTTCTAAGATTGCCCTGTATTTGGCTCCATCCATCTTCCCATCAGCTCTGACCAGCTTCCCTGTTCCTGCTGAAGGAAAGCATCCCCACAACATGATGCTGCCACCACCATGTTTCACGGTGTGGATGGTGTGTTCAGGGTGATGTGCAGTGTTGGTTTTCTGCCACGCATAGTATTTTGCTTTTAGACCAAAAAGTTCAATTTTGGTCTCATCTGACCAGAGCACCTTCTTCCACATGTCTGCTGTGTCCCCCACACGGCTTCTCACAAACTGCAAATGAAACTACTTATGGCTTTCTTTCAACAATGGCTTTCTTGCCACTCTTCCATAAAAGCCAGATTTGTGGAGTGTATGACTTAGGCCTCATACACACGGACATTTTTTGACGCCGGCCTTTTCTGTCGGTTTTTGCAGCTCTCCATGTTAGTCAATGGCCCCATAAAAACGTTGGCGTTTTTGAGCTGTAGATGGTGTCGGCATTAGTGAGCTGAAACTAGAACCCACGGCCAGTGCGTTCTGAGGCTGTAACGTTTTGGTGTTTTTTGATGCCGACGCCGCAAAACACCAACTAACGCCAACAAACGCCAACTAATACTGTACCGGCGTTAACCGGCGTTTTTTGACGCCGACGTTTTTAGGTTGAAAAATAGCAGAGGGATGATTTTTTTAAAAAAACGCCTATTGATGCCGACGCTCACTAACGCTCAAAAACGCCGATGCATAACGCCGAAAAACGCAGATTTTTTTTTCCTTGACGTCGGGCCCGACGTTTTGATTATTTTTTAAGAAACGTCCGTGTGTATGAGGCCTAATAGTTGTCCTGTGGGCAGATTCTCCCACCTGAGCTGTGGATCTCTACAGCTCCTCCAGAGTTACCATGGGCCTCTCGGCTGCTTCTCTGATTGATGCTCTCCTTGCCCAGCCTGTCAGTTTAGGTGGACGGCCATGTCTTGGTAGGTTTGCAGTTGTGCCATACTTTTTCCATTTTCGGTTGATGGATTGAACAGCGCTCTGTGAGATGCTCAAAGCTTGTTTAAAATTTATCTTTATTACATTTTCTGTTATATCCACGTACAAAAAAAAAAAAAAAGTTATATCCTCAAACACATAAGGCGTTATAACATCACAAATCATATATATTTAATGCACCTTTTTTGTCCCTCTACTATAGGGTTTATCCAACTAATCTCTCTCTTTTATAATTTTCCATTTTTACTTCATCTTACCCTACTTGACCTTAGTATTTCTCCTGTTTAGAATAGACTTAGGACAAAATTTGCCCCCCTACTATACCGATCCTTATATGCATATACCTTCACTCACCATTCACTTCATACACTCAGTCCCATACGTACAGGGTAGGAAAGAGAAGAAAAAAAAAGAGAAAAGGAGAGCGAGTTCTCTCCTTTCCCCCCATCCAACATCCCCTACAAATACTCAATAAATCCTGTTGAGTTCTTGAACTGTCACATACCCATTCCTCTATGGATGGTTCTATCCTTTTCTGCCAGTTCCTTGCTATTACTGTGCGGGCCGCAACTAGCATATGTCACAATATGTCTTTCTTGATGCTCTTTATTGATCCGGGAATAATTGACAATACCGCTATCTCTATATTCGCTTGTACATTTGTATCCTTTACTTTCCTGTATATGTCGAATATTTTCGCCCAAAAAGGCTGTACCCCCGGGCATTGATACCATATATGCGACATATTACCAGTGTTGGCCATACATCTCCAGCATGTTGCTTGATTCCCTTTGTTGATCTTATGAGATGTTCAAAGCTTGTGATATTTTTTTTAAATAACCTAACCCTGCTTTAAACTTCTCCACAATTTTATCCCTGACCTGTCTGGTGTGTTCCTTGGCCTTCATGATGCTGTTTGTTCACTAAAATTCTCTAACAAACCTCTGAGAGCTTCACAGAACAGCTGTATTTATACTGAGATTAAATTACACACAGGTGGATTCTATTTACAAATTAGGTGACTTCTGAAGGCAATTGGTTCCATTAGATTTTAGTTAGGGGTATCAGAGTAAAGGGGGCTGCATACAAATGCCCCCCACACTTTTCAGATATTTATTTGTAAAACATTTTGAAAAACATTTATCGTTTTCCTTCCACTTCACAATTATGTGCCACTTTGTGTTGGTCGATCACATAAAATCCCAATAAAATACATTTACGTTTTTGGCTGTAACAAAATGTGGAAAATTTCAAGGGGAATGAATACTTTTTCAAGGCACTGCATAACTTTAGGTTCCCATTGAATAGTCTAAAATCAAGAAAGGACTGAGCTGGGGGTAGCGTTACCACCTGCGCCTAGGAAGAAATAATCACCATGATGGGTGTGATTTCTTGTGGGTATGGCCTTTCCATGGACCTCCCCAGGTGGTGGGGCAGACTGATCAGGTCACCGTTTTGTTCTCTTGTCATGTAAGCATGTTCAGATTGTATTAGTACTATTCATTCAAAACAGTACAGCCCTGATTTGGGCTTTTAATACTAAGACACTTACCTGTCCAGGGTACTGACCCTCCCCTTACCAATTCCAGTGCGGGTTCAAAGAGAATTATAGGCATATGATATCATGACAAATACATGCAGTATATTTATGCCAACTGTGTGAAAAAAAAATACATTTAAAGTGGAACTGTACCCTATTTTTCCCTTTTCAGTTTTGTAATATGTACAAGAAGAATAAACCCCAGTCAGGTTTTTATTTCCCTCTTTATCCCCATTGGGCCAATTTCCCCTTACTTCTTGTCCCATAAACATAATAAGAAATGAACAGAAATTTCCCCAAAGTGAGGGGAAATCCTGCATTTAACAGCTGTTATGGAGCAAGGTGTCTGCATTATAAGACAAACCCTCTACACTTACACTATATTACCAAAAGTATTGGGACACCTGCCTTTACACGCACATGAACTTTAATGACATCCCAGTCTTAGTCCGTTGGGTTCAATATTGAGTTGGCCCACCCTTTGCAGCTATAACAGCTTCAACTCTTCTGGGAAGGCTGTCCACAAGGTTTAGGAGTGTCTATGGCAATGTCTGACAATTCTTCCTGAAGCACATTTGTGAGGTCAGACACTGATGTTGGATGAGAAGGCCTGGCTCGCAGTCTCCGCTCTAATTCATCCCAAAGATGTTCTATTGGGTTGAGGTCAGGATTACAGCAAAGTCAGTGGGTATCTGGCGCTCCAGAGGGAGCTATAACGACCAGTGGAATACCATGATGGAAAAAGGGGTTTGTATTTATAGTATGGTATGTGTCTCTCTCCTCATTGAGTCCTCTAGGCGACAGAGAATTGAGGGTGTATATCCAGTAGTTTCCTGCCGACAGAGTCGTTTGAAGCATTCTTCAGCAGAAAAGGTGCTGGGAATGGAATCAATGACCCATACTTAAAGGCCTGTGGTGGATTTATGGTGTTCCTTCAAGAAATGTCTAGGTACACTATGTCCGTCATTACCTTGTTCAATGAATGTTCATTGAACAGAAGGTTCATTGAACAAGGAACTTACGGACATAGTTCGGGTTAAGGTTGAGGTCAGAACTCCATCATCCATGTCTTTATGGACCTTGCTTTGTGCACTGGTGCACAGTCATGTTGGAACAGGAAGGGGCCATCCCCAAACTGTTCCCACTAAGTTGGGAGCATGAAATTGTCCAAAATGTCTTGGTATGCTGATGCCTTAATACAGTGGTTCTCAACTCCGGTCCTCAGGACCCACCAACAGGCCAGATTTTAAGTATTACCTTGGGGAGATGCAGACTAGAACACTGCAATCACTGAGCAGCAAATGACATCACCTGTGATGTATTTCAGTTATCCTGCAAACCTGGCCTGTTGGGGGGTCCCGAGGACCGGAGTTGAGAACCACTGCCTTAATAGTTCCCTTCACTGGAACTAAGGTGAGTAAGCCCAACCCCTGAAAAACACCCCCACACCATAATCCCCCCTCCACCAAATGATTTGGACCAGTGCTCAAAGCAAGGTCCAAAAAGACATGGATGAGCGAGTTTGGGGTGGAGGAACTTGACTGGCCTGCACAGAATCCTGGCCACAACCCTATAGAACACCTTTGGGATGAATTAGAGCGTTGATTGCGAGCCAGGCCTTCTCATCCAACATCAGTGACTGACCTCACAAATGCACTTCTGGAAAAATGGTCAGTCATTCCCATAGCCCAGGGGCGGATGAACATTAGGGTTCTCGGGCACTGCCCAAGGGCCCGGGGCCAGTAGGGGTCCGCCCCTGGCTGCGTTGCTGACATCCAGAGTAGCTCTGGTGTGAGAGCTCTGATATCTCTCAGCATAATTACCAGCTGATCTGTAGGTTTCCCGGGAAGCTCTAACTCTGCTCTCCCTCCCGCACTCCTCTGGACATTACAAGTAGAAGAGCCGTGACGTGAGTATACACTCCTGTGGGCCCCCTCTCCTCTCCCTATACTTGCTGATGGACACTCCAAGGACTGTGAATCTCTGATCCTCCCTGTGTCGTGGGGGGGGGGGGGG
>BLSH010193835.1:376853-391765 GCA_018402905.1 Glandirana rugosa
CCCCCCCCCCCCCCCCCCCGCTCGGGCTTGATTACGGAGGTTAAACGCTGTCACTGCACTGGCTACTTTCCAGCCAACACACTTCCTGCATTCTCTGAATGCCTGGTGCTGTAAATCTTTCTGAGTTCCCTTAACCACTTCAGCCCCAAAAGATTTACCCCCTTAATGACCAAGACATTTTTTGCGGCATAGAGCTGCGTTAATTTAACTGACAATTGCACGGTCGTGCGACGTTATACCCAAATAAAATTGATGTCCTTTTTTCCCAACAAATAGAGCTTTCTTTTGGTGGTATTTGATCACCTCTGCGGCAATTTTGAAAAAAAAAAAAACAATATTTTTTACTTTCTTTTATAAAACATCCAATAAAAAAATTTAAAAAAATACATTTCTTCATCAATTTAGGCCAATATGTATTCTGATACATATTTTTGGTAAAAAAAATCCCAATAAGTTTTTATATTGATTATTTCTGCAAAAGTTATAGCGTCTACAAACTGTGGGATAGATTTTTGGATTTTTTTTTTATTAGTAATGGCGGCAATTGGCGATTTTTAGCAGGACTGCGACATTGCAGCGGCCAAATTGGACACCTAACTGACACTTTTGACACTTTTTTGGGGACCAGTGACACTAAGTGTCTGTTCACACTTGGGCGACTTACTCGCCTGACAACTAACACTCTATTCAGTGCAATGGAACTGTTCTAATCACAGCAACTCAAGTTGCTCCAACTTAGAAAAGGGTTCCTGCACTACTTGTGGGCGACTGCAGAGCGGCTTGCATTGACTTCTATTAAAGTCCTTTGCAAGGCGCACTGAAGTCACGTTATGCAGGGTGGCTTCAGAGTTGACCGACTTTGAAGCCGCCCCCCCGGTGTGAAAGGAGCCTAGAAATGACACTGGCAGGGATGGGTTTTACACCAGGGGCGATCAAAGGGTTAAGTATGTCCCTAGGGGGTACTTGCTAACTGTGTGGGGGTTGCTCTGACTGGGGAAACAGAGAGATCTCTGTTTCCCTCCTGACAGAACAGCAACGTGTCTTGTTTACATAGGCAGAACTCATTCTACCTCTCTAGGGAACAATCGCGGGTGGCCGGCGGACAACGCGTCCACCAGACCTGCTGATTGGCTCCCCTTCTGTCCAATCAGAGCACGCACCCCACAGAGGCTACTGCACGAAGTGACGTACAGGTACGTACTTTCGCGCAGCTGGGCCGCCTTGCCACAGTAAATGTGCGGAAAGCGGTCCAGAACCAGTTAAACACCACAATAGGAGAGGGGGTAGGGGATAGGAGTTCACCTCCCCCCCCCCCACTCGGCGATCTTCTGGGACACGTTACAGGTCCCAGAAGATAGGCCGGCCATTCAGCTGGCCAAAGCCGGGTGTCTACACTTGTGATGCCGGCCCCGCCGAGGGGGGGGGAGGAGCGCGAGCCCTCAGGCGACCGCATCGCTGGAGCAAGGGACAGGTGAGTGTCCGATTGTTAAAAGTCAGCAGCTACCCTTTTCGTAGGTACTGACTTTTAACTGGGTGGAACTCCGCTTTAAGAGCACCTGTCTTGCTCAGTAGTAGCCTGGTCATCACAATTTCTGGCCCTGCTACCCGCACTCTGCTGCACCTGCATTTTCTATGGGCAAACAAAGGGGAAGTAAGCAGCGAGTGCATCTGACTCCCTTGCCAGCCTGGCCGCCCACAACTCACAAGTGGCTGGCGGTTAGACAATGCTTTAAAAAAAAATCCATGCCGGTGATTGTGAAATGTGCAGAGAGCCAGCCAATTAGAGAACTGTTGAACTCAATGGCATGTTGCTTAATTTCACTGCTAATGCACAGTTCAGAATCACAGACAAAGAGTTTTTTTCTAAAGTGTTTTATAAGTCATGAGTTGTGATCAGGCCAGGAGGTATTTAAATGGGAGCACTCTACAGGCGGATGTAAGGGGACACTCTGAAGATACTAAGTTAGTACCTCCAGAATGCCCTTTAGTGCTTCTAGAATGACTCTTTCCATGCTCCAGAGTGCCCCCTTATTTCCCCCCAGAGTACCCTCTTAGTACAGTATTACTAAGGGGACACTTTGGAGGATGTAAGGTAGATTCTGGAGTATTCTGGAGTAACTCTAGAGTGCCCCCTCCTTTCCTCTCCCACCAGCAGCAGCTGCAGGTATATCTGTGTTTACTATGCTTCAGTTCATGAATGGGCAGGAGCCTGTCTCCTGTTCATTCATCTGTAGTGCAACTTTAGGCTACAGAGAAAGGGACTGGGGATGTCTCCTCAGTCCCTTTCTCTGTCACACAAATGAGACTTTAGGGGTCTATTTTGACCCCTGATATTTCATCAAAGCCCCCCCCCCACAGCTTTGTGAAGAGAATGTATAAAAAATTATATTAATGAATTAAATATTAAAATAAAAAAAAAAATAAAAATATATATATATATATAATTGTAAAAAAAAAACTTTGTAAAAAAATCAAAATTTCTAATCAGATTAAAAAGCCACGTGCCATATGCAGCATAATTTAGCCCCACCCACTGTGTCACCATCTCCTTGGTAGGGGAACCAGTGCATTACTTTGCCCAGGGGCCCATGATGCTGTTAAGGTGGCACTGCCCATGGGAGGTTCCCGGTACCACTCTGCATGTCACAGAGCTTGGTGCCCCTCCACGCCTGCCACATTAATGTTTTGTCATAAAGATGGCTGCCATGTGCCAGCCATCTTTAAACTTGGGGGCCCTATGAGTCGTCAGTCCGCCCCTGCCATAGACACACTCCAAAACCTTGTGGACAGCCTTCGCAGAATAGTTGTTATAGCTGCAAAGGGTTTGCCAACTCAATATTGACCCCTATGGACTAAGACTGGGATGCCATTAACCACTTCCTTACTGGGCACTTAAACCCCCCTCCTGCCCAGACCAATTTTCAGGTTTCAGCGCTGTCGCATTTTGAATGACAATTGCGCGGTCGTGTGGCGTTGTACCCAAATAAAATTGATGTCCTTTTTTCCCCACAAATAGAGATTTCTTTTGGTGGTATTTGATCACCCCTGCGTTTTTTATTTTTTGCGCTATAAACAAAACCAAGAGCGACAATTTTGAAAAAAGAACAATATTTTTTACTTTTTGCTCTAATAAATATCCCAAAATAAAAAATAAAAAAAAAATTATTCATTGGGTTTGGCCGATTTATATTCTTCTACATATTTTTGGTAAAAAAAATCGCAATCGGCGTTTATTGATTTGTTTGCGCAAAAGTTATCGCGTCTACAAACTATGGGAATTGATTTATGGCATTTTTATTATTATTTTTTTTACTAGTAATGGCGGCGATCTGCGATTTTTAGCGGTACTGCGATATTGAGGCGGACATGTCGGTCATTTTTGACACTTTTTTGGGACCAATGACATTTATTCAGCGATCAGAAATTTAAATGTCCACTGATTACTGTATAAATGTCATTGGCAGTGAAGGGGTTAACCTGCAGGGGGCAGTGAAGGGGTTAACAATGTTCCCTGGGTGTGTTCTAACTGTGGGGGGGGATGGGCTGGTCGGGACATAACAGATCTAACTGATCCCAGTGACAGGGATCAGTAGATCTGTTTGTCCCCTGTCACAGAACGGGGAACCGCCGTGTTTACATCGGCGGTTCCCCGTTCTACAGCTCTGTAAGGCGATCGCGGGTCAGGAGCGGACATCGAGTCCGCCCGACCCGCGGGCACGCCCACGCAGCGTGCGGCGGGCGCTCGCGCGCCGCCGCCGCCGCCCAGAGCGCGCAGGGGGCGTGTGAAGGGGCGGACGTCCATGGACGTCCACCCGGATTTTCAGATCCGCGCTGTAGACGTCTTTTGTCTATAGCGCGGATCTGGACAGGTTAAAGTTCATGTGTGTGTAAGGCAGGTGTCCCAATACTTTTGGTAATATAGTGTATATCAGTGACAGCTGTTAAATTCAGGATTTTCACTTACTTTCTCTCTAGGTGAAAATGATCCATGAGACAAATAGTGAGTATGAAGCTCCCTAAAAGGGAAACAAAAAAATCCTAATCCTTCAACACAATATCCAAAACTAGGGGAAAAAGTTTGAGCTGGAGTTGTAGTTATTATTTTTTAATGAACACATAATTGTATGAAAGGGTGTCTGTCACATGTGGATTAAGTTTAGATTACGCGTATGTCCAGATTAATTTGTTTCCTGTGTTGGATGGTTTGGGAAAGGATTAGACCTGTGGGGATTTTTCTGCAGGGCTTTGTTAAATAGATTTCCGCTGTTGCTGACAACAGTTTCAAGGGAAGGCTAGAACCCCTGTCAGCTTTTAATTGCAAGAATAAATCAAAACCAAAGTATGGCGCTACAACCCAATCCGACAGTTCCCAGGCTAGAGTTTATACATCACCGCACCAGACTAGCAGCCTCCATCTGCGTATGTATGGACAATTGGACATCCAAACCAAGAGAAGTTGAAAGTAAAAAACGATTCTTTGATAATCACAAGGAGTAAAATGTTCTATAGGACAACCGGCATTGATGCTTTCAGTCTATGAAGACCTTATTCATAGCTCATAAGGTCTTCATAGACTGAAGCGCGTCTGTTTTGGTTGTCCTATGGAACATTTTACTCCTTGTAATTAAAGAAGAATCATTTTTTACTTTCACCTTGTGCCGACTCCTCGTGGTTTGGGTGTCCATACATAAGCTTTTAATTGCAGCCCGTGTTACTGTTGCATATTTTCTCTTACTGTCTGGTAAAACTGTAGTCATCAAAGACAAGGTTCTAACCCTACCTGACGCTTTCTAAAATGTAAAGGAAATGTTTGGGCCAGACAAGCACTTTAAGTGACTCTGTCACCACATATAGTAACAAAGCGACTTGTTAACAGAAAGGACTACAAAAGAATACCTTCACTGCCACCTTTGCGTCCCCACCCCTACCCCCAAGTCACTGCCCCTTAAAGCGGAGTTCCACCCAAGGATGGAAGCTCTGCGTATCTGCTTCCTCCCCCCATCCAGTGCCACATTTGCCACCTTTCAGGGGGGAGGGGGGAATGGGTACCTGTTTTTGACAGGTACCCTTTCCCACTTCTGGAAGACTGCGTTGCGGTGCCGCCCCTCAAACGTTCGGCCCCCCTCCTCCTTTTTCCGCCACCGGGCCACTTAGAAAGCACAGCGTGCTTCGCACATGCTCAGTAGGGAACTGGCTGTGAAGCTGAAAGGATGGCGGCGGCAGCACCCAAGAGCCAAACCAAAAATCGGCTGGGGTGCCGACAAACCCAGGACAGGTTAGTGTCCTACTATTAATATTAGTATTTGTAGCTGCTGACGTTTAATTTTTTCGTGGGAGGGAGCTTTATGTCTAGTACACACTAGTAGTTTTCTTTTTCATACATCACGGGACACAGATCAGGCTATATAATCATTACCTCATGGGTTATACGCCACCTATAAGGGGATGGACACTGGTAATGCAAATAAAGCAGGAAGTCTCCCCCTATATAACGATTCCTATCCTGGGAGCACATCAGTTTTTTCGCCAGTGTCTTGAAGGTGGGTGGTCACTTAGACAGCTTCTTTTTAGAAACAAGGACAGCCTTCGCTGGATCAATTTCAAACGGCTATTAACCGGTTCCCGACCGCGCGCCGTCTTTTCACGGCGGCAGTCGGGGAGCCCTGCGCGAATCGCCGTAAATAAGCGGCGATTCGCATTTGGCCACCAGGGGGCACCCGCCGCACTCCTGGGGAGTGTGCCCGATGTCCGCCGGCGAGCCGCGATGAGCGGCTACAGGGAAAAGAACGGGGAACCGCCGATGTAAACACGGCGGTTCCCCGCCCTGTCAGTGGGGCATGAGAGATCTACTGATCCCTGTCACTGGGATCAGTTAGATCTCTCATGCCCATGTTAGCCCAACCCCCCACAGTAAAAACACGCCCAGGGAACACACTTAACCCCTAGATTTCCCCCTGCAGGTTAACCTCTTCACTGCCAATGACATTTATACAGTAATCAGTGGACATTTAAATTTCTGATCGCTGAATAAATGTCATCGGTCCCAAAAAAAGTGTCAAAATGTTCCGACATGTCCCCCCCAATATCGCATTACCGCTAAAAATCGCAGATCGCCGCCATTACTAGTAAAAAAAAAAAAAAAAAACCCCAGAAATGAATTCTCATCATCCGTAAACGCGGCCACTTTTGCGCAAACCAATCAATAAACACCAATTGCGATTTTTTTATCGCAAATATGAGGAATTATATAAATCGGCCAAAAACGGTGAAAAAAATGTTTTTTTATATTTTTTTTTGGATTTGAATTTTAGCAAAAAGTAAGAAATTTGTGTTTTTTTTGCAAAATGGTCGCTCTTCTTTTGTTTATAGCGGCGATAAGAAATGACGCAGAGGCGATCAAATACCACCAAAAGAAAGCTCTATTTGTGGGAAAAAAAGGACGCAAATTTTGTTTGGGTACAACGTCGCACGACCGCGCAATTGTCAGTTAAAGCGACGCAGCGCCGAATCGCAAAAAGTGCTCTGGTCCTAAAGTGCAAAATTCTTCCGGGGCTGAAGTGGTTAAAGCAAAGATAAATGGTACTCGACAAGAAGACAAGAATTTTGCGAGGTTTTGCCTGTAATGCGACCACATATGGGGCTGGACCCTGCGTACAGGAAAGCCTGGGATTCTTCACCAAGGTACTCCTGCAGGGTGCTGTACAGGTCCAAGGTAGTGGACCTGATCCTTGAAGGTCCGTGATACAAAGCCCGCCGTGATGGGTGAAGGCTTGGCCTGCGATCTCTTCCAGGCCCTGTGTCTGGAATGGTGAATAATCCCCAACGGGGATATGTACTGAGCCCAGCTGGCTTCCTGTTGACATGGAAAATGTTTGTTTAAAATTTTCCCTCCTGTTGCCTGCACTGCATTTTTTTCACTACCAGAGGGCTACAGCCAGAAAGGATCTTCTCAGAAGAGTTTCCTAGGACTGCAGTTCGTATGAGCTGGCCACCAGGGGGAGCCTGCGCCAACACATTTTTCACTGTAAAAGTGAATGGGCGCACGCAGCCGCAGGAGCGCGCACAGCGATCAGCGTGCACGTGGGATCCCCACAGGGATACCAGGAAGTCGTCAGAGGCAGCTATGGAGCTTCTGCAGCCTGAGGCGGCTGGCGGACAGTGCTGGGACACAGAACAGGTAAGAATCTTCCTGGGGGCACGTGAGTCTGGTGGTGGGCAGCTGAGTCAGGCTAGGCAGGGAGCTGAGCTTGGGGGAGGTGGGCTAAGCAGTGCATGCCAAGAAGCCCACTGGGGAGAGCACCAATTCCTGTGGTAAAACTAGAAGCACAGGTGGTAACCACAGCCTGTGTGGAGGCTAGCGGGCCCCTGCTGCCATTGTTTCCCCTGTGAGACCAGAAGCGACCGGGCAATTGAGCCGATGCGACTCTCTGGTATTGTAGCTGACCGCTCATCTGTTTCCTCAGAGTTTGCTACTAAATATGACTTATCGGCAGCCTTGCTAGGCTTAGAAACGAGGATTGCTGGTATGATTGCTTCTACCACACAGGGTAACAAGAAGCGTGACAGGTATCCTTCCCCTAACCCTTCGATCCTGGAGCGAGAATTGGTTGAGGAGGAAGAGGAGGTAGCTACAGGGGATCTGGCCGATTCTATTGCAGACACTTTTGCTTAAGAGAATCCTGAACCAGAGGAATCTCCAAGGACACCTGCCTCTCAATCATAGATGCTGCTGATCCAGGCACTTATGCAGAAGGTACGTGCAGCATTCAGATTACCTCCAGCGGAGAGTCCTGTGAATGTATATTCCTCCCTTGGGTCATTAAAACCACCACAAGGTGTGCAGAGTTTCTCTTTACACCCACTTCTTGAGAGGGTGATATATTCTGACTGGGAGCATGCAGACAGATTGTTTATTCCTCCTAAAAGGTTTTCTGTGAGGTATCCTATGGAGGAAAGCTTTTTGCGAAAGTGGGGAGTACCAACTGTCGATGTAGCAGTCACATCCCTAAGTAAATCCCTGACCTGTCTAGTTGATAATGCTGATGGATGTACCCCAGGCTCTATGTTTTGCTGTGGATGCTCTTAAAGACTCAATACAGCAAATATCCCGGTTGGCTTTATTATCCGTGCTCATGCACAGGATTGTGTGGCTAAAGACCTGGTCAGCTGAACTTCCCTGTAAGAAATTGCTAACAGGGGCCCCCTTTCATGGCGAACGCATATTGGGGAAAACCTTGACACGTATATTAAAAACATGTCTGGAGATAAGAGTTTGCTTCTGCCGGTAAAAAAGACGGCTAAGTGTCCCTCCTTCAGGGGTTCAGCTCTTGCTTCCCCTGATTTTACCGGCCATAGGCAGTCTCGATGGCCACAAGGGTCTGGATCTAGAGGTAACCAGCAGGGTCAAGGCCAGAAAAAGCCTTGGACCCAGAAGGTCAAGCCTGTCACCAAGCATTCCTTGTGAAGGGGTGCCCCTACTCGTGTGGGTGGAGGGAAGGTTTTTACACTTTGCAAGTGTATGGAAAGCACTTCTCCAGGGCAAGTGGGTTGTCACCACAGTGTCCAATGGATACAAGCTGGAATTCCAAGATTATCCTCCTCCTAAGATTCCTAAGATCCAGAGTACGGATCTGGTAAAGAGGGGACGTTTTTTTCAAGCGCTAGACCATTTGATCCTGCAAGGCCTTATTGCAGAGGTACCAACAACCGAGAGGGCCACAGATTTCAACTCAAACCTATTCATGGTCCCAAAGCCAAACGGGGATGTAAGGCCTATTCTAGATCAAGGCCCTAAACCAATATCTTGCAGTACGGCCGTACCACATGGAGTCAAAACGCTCAGTGATTGCCTCATTCCAGGAAGGAGACTTTTTGGCATCAATAGACATCAAGGATGCATATTTGCATATGCCAATATTTCTACCTCCTCAGAGGTTCTTGCGTTTTGCGATAGAAGAATGACACTACCAGTTTCTGGCTCTGCCTTTCAGGATCACAACAGCTCCCTGAGTCTTCATAAAAATTCTGGCCCCAGTGCTGGGCCTTCTAAGGTCACGAGGGGTCTCAATAATGGGATACCTGGATGACCTCTTGCTCAACGATCAGCTCGGTGCAGACTCGAGCAGAATGTGACCCTAACAATCCAGGTCCTGGGAAGCAGGGGTTGGGTAATGTATGTAGGGATATCCTTACTAGACATGTTCAGTCTATGGAATATCTAGGCCTACAGCTAGATACAGTCTAGGTAAGGGTGCTCTTAATGCTGAGGGAGATCAGCGACCTCAAGGCTCTGGTATGCCAGACGAGGGCGATGAGACACCCTTCAGTTTGTCTCTGTATGAGGTTGCTAGGGAAGATGGTAGCCTCTTTTGAGGCAGTTCCCTATGCACAGTTTCACTCCAGGATGCTTCAGCGCAACATCTTGGCAGAGTGGGACAGACTGTTGCAGACTTTGGATTCCTGCATGTCCTTAACCGCCAGGGCTCGATGGAGTCTCGTCTGGTGGCTAGTAAGCCAGAATCTGTCTCAAGGCAGATCTTTTCTGCCAGTATCTTGGAAGATTGTGACCGCAGATGCCAGTCTTATAGGCTGGGAAGCAGTCATGGAGGAATCCACGGTCCAGGGGAGATGGTCCTTGGTGGAGCAGAGATCGCCCATCAACGTCCTAGAGCTACAAGCCATTCAGCTAGCTCTGAGGTATTGGACATCCAGGTTACAGGGCCACTCGGTAAGGGTTCAGACTGACAAAGCCATAGCAGTGGCTTATGTCAACCATCAGATTGGCACCAAGAGTCAGTTGGCACACAAGGAGGTTTGCAAGACTCTCTGCAGTTCACATCCCAGGGGTGGAAAATTGGAAGGCTGACTTTTTCAGCCACCAACAGATACACCCAGGAGAGTGGTTGCTGCATTATGAAGTGTTTCGGGAAATTTACCTGCACTGGGGGATGCCAGAGGTGGATCTACTGGCATCCCGATTTAACATCAAAGTCCAGCAGTTTGTTCCTGAGCAAGGGATCCTCTGGCTATAGGAGTGGACACTCTGGTGATTCCATGGGCCCAGTTCTCCTTGATTTTTGCTTTTCCCCAATCTCTCTTCTACCGCATCTCTTGTGCAAAATTCGGGAGGAGGCGGCGACAGTCATTCTAGTGGCACCAGATTGGCCCAGGAGGCCTTGGTACCCAGAGTTAATTAGGGTAATCGTGGACGGGCCTTGGCAGCTTCCAGTCCGACCTGTTCTACACTCTCAGGGTCCTATATTCCACCCGAATTTACGTGCGCTAAATTTGACAGCATGGCTATTGAAGCCACAGTTTAGGCCCTGTGTTATCTACACTGGTAAATGCTAGAAAGCCAGTCACCAGGAAGATTCATCACAGGGTCTGGAAGGCTTACATTACATGGTGTGAGGCCAGGAAATGGCATCCCTGCAAGTATGTGATTGGTAGAATACTAGCCTTTCTTCAAGCAGGAGTAGACTTGAAGCTGGCTTTGACTACAATCAAAGGACAGGTTTCTGCCTTGTCCATATATATTCAGAGGCCTTTGGCTTCTCACTCCTTGATCAGGACTTTTTCTACAAGGGGTAACTTGGCTGTTACCACCAGTTAGATGCCCTCCCTCCCTGTCCATGGGATTTGAATTTGGTTTTGTCAGTGCTGCAGAAGCAGCCTTTTGAACCTATTAGGGAGATTCCCTTGGTTCTTTTGACTAGGAAACTTTCTTTTTGCCATCACCCGAGCCAGAAGGGTAGCTCTTTCTTGTAAAGAGCCATACTTGAGATTGCACCAGGTTAAGTTGGTGCTGTGGCCTCTTCCATCCTTCCTACCGAGGTCGTTTCTGCCTTTCATCTCAATGAAGATATTATTTACCTTCTTTTTATTCTCAGCCCTCCTCACCGGAGGAGAGACGATTGCACTCTCTAGATGCGGTGCGTGCTGTTAAGATCTAGCTGAAGAGATCTGCAGACATCAGGAAGACTGAAGCATTTTTTGTTTTGCCTGAAGCCCCTAGGAATGGTCATGTGGCATCCAAGATGGCTATTTTGTTGTGAATTCGCTAGCTGATTACTCAAGCTTATGGTTTAAAGGAGAAAGCTCCCCCATTCAGGATGAGAGCGCATTCCACCAGGAGATAGGGACCTCCTGGGCTTCTGCCACCAGATGTTGGTGGCACAGATTTGTGAGGCCGCTACCTGGTCCTCAGTACATACATTCACAAGATTCTATCAAGTGGATGTGAGAGCAGTGGAGGATTCCAGTTTTGGCCGCAGCGTATTAAGGGGATTGTTTCTCCCTCTCCTCGGGTTATATTGCTCTGGGACGTCCCATAAGGTAATGATTATATAGTCTGCTCTGTGTCCCATGATGTATGAAAAAGAAAATTGGATTTTTTTAACATCTTACCTGTAAAATCCATTTCTTTGAGTACATCACGGGACACAGAGGTTCCTCCGCTCTGTTTCTCTTGTGGAGTTCATTGCTTGCTACAAAAACTGATATGCCCCCAAGATGGGAGGGATTATATAGGGTGAAACTTCCTGTCTAATTTGAATTACCAATGTCCATTCACCTATAGATGGCGTATAACCCATGAGTTAATGATTATATAGCCTGATCTGTGTCCCGTGATGTATGAAAAAGAAAACTACTAGTGTGTACTAGGCTTAAAGCTCCCCCCCACAAAAAAATTAAAAGTCAGCAGCTACAAATACTGTCCCATGAGGTAAAGATTATATAGCCTGCTCTGTGATTTACTTTGACAATTCTTTTGCTTTCCCCATGACTCAGAATCCAGAAACGTCAGTGGAGCACTGGATGAAAGCTGCAAGGGCCTGTCAGGAGTCCAGAAACGGATTGGCCTTTTATATACACACACTAATTACAAGCAAACAGATCACAGGTGAGGATGGTTACCTTTAATATCCATTCAAACCTCTTTGCGTCAACTTGTGTGCATGTCATCAGGCCAAAATCACCAGGGTATGTAAACTTTTGATCGGGGTCATTTGGGTAGTTTCTGTGTAAACACAGTTGATTGATAATAAATGGCTTCAGCCAAACACTAACGATGAGTGAAAGAGAAGTTTTTGTGTTATCATTCATATTCTTTGAAAAATGGTAGGGTATGTAAACTTATGAGCACAACTGTATGCAAACATTCTAGCACATTGTAGCAAAAAGCTCCTGGGGTCCTCAATTTATTTCTTTTTTTTTAGGTTCAAATTAAGATTATAGGCACATTTAATTTGTCTTTTTTTTAACATATACCCTTATCATTTTTAGGTAACAGAGGCTCCTTAACGTCATGTGACCCAGTATGGTAAGTTTTAATGCCCGAAGTGTTTATATCAGCTTAAAACGGTTTTAAACCCAGAAGCAAAATTACAATATATTGCAGCTTATCAATCATTAGATGTGATGGCTGAATTCATTCTATTTCTTAGGTTTTTTTCACCTGGTGATCTGGCCGGCTGACCATAGACGATTCAAATCTCGGCTGGTTCAGCAGGAACCGGCCAAGATACGAACCATGTGTGGGCAAGCTGAATGTACCAAGTTGATCGATCAACTTGGGCACAGCCAACCTGCTTGATTCACTTGTGATTATCGCTCGAAATGAGTAAGCTGCAATATACAGTGTGTACTGGCAAGCACAACATTTCTGTGACTATACTGTTAATTTCCTCTAGATGGCGCATGTGTGCTACCTTGTTCATTTATTTTCCCCATCATGCATTATTACATTCTAGCTTCCTGTTTTTTTTTCTGGCAACTGAAAGAAGATTATCTGTTCTGTTCTCTCAATGTTTAGAGTGTTTTTTGTGTGTAAAGTAAGCCATCTACTAAGGATCTTCAAGATACAACCCCCACTCTTAGCTCACAAGCAGGCAAAAGTGGTATGTAGATTTATTTCTGTCTAATTATGAGTTTCAAGTCATGTTTGTTTTAAATGTAATTCACCGTATGTTTGATGATTTTTCCTTCATATTTGTTCTCTTTATTCAGTTCTATGGTGTTGATGTAAGTGTCGGTGTAAGAGCTTGATATGTACAATAAAAACCTGTGAGGCAAGAACCACAGCCTTCTCATTGTGACTAAGAGCGTCATAGTAGAACACTTTTCTGCGTCTGTGAGGGCCATGAAACAGTGAAGCCGCATACAGGAGTCGGCTGGCAAGGTAAGCCATACGCTTGGTAAGGGAAGTACAACAATGGAAACGATCATAATTAATTGACTGAAACAGCCAGTCGCAAGTACAGGCTGGACAAACAAGCACCAATTAATACGGAATCGATTAACATGTCAGACACAAAGCGCAAATACAGTGCTGACCAATCCCGAAGCAAATCTTGCAGACCCTATTGCGCAAGACGTTGTCAATAAAGAGTAGGCCAACCCACCACAGCAAACAGAAAGAGCAGCACAAATGCAACAGTTCGAGGTGATCTCAGATAATACACAGCTTCCAGACATTAGAAGAAGTCAACGTACACGCACACTCACCGAAAAAGGTAAAGCACTGCAAGATGTTAAATTAAATTTTCTAATAAAGGACTTCGAACAGAAATATAGAAGATGGAAATATCATATCAATGGTTTGAAAAGAGCCCTTAAAGCGGAGGTCCGAGGTAAAAAAAAATAAATTAAAAGTCAGCAGCTACACATGCAGTAGCTGCTGATTTTTAATATTAGGACACTTACCTGTCCTGGAGTCCAGCGATGTCTGCACCCACGGCCGATCTTCGGATCAGGGGATTGGTGCAGCCGCCTCCATCGCGGGTAAGGGAACCCGAACGTGTAGCAGTACAGCTTCACGCCGGGCACCTTACTGCGCATGCGCAAGGCTCTGCCGCGCTCTGCTATTGGCCAGGCGGCCAGAAGCAGAGCGAGCAGGGAGGAGGGAGCCGGGCTGCTGACGTCCTCGGCCGTGTCTGCCGGCCAGAGCTCCCCGGTGTGTGGAAAAGGACACCTGTCTAAAGACAGGTGTCCTCTTCCCCCTCCCCCCGAAAGGTCCCAAATGTGACACCTGAGGGGGGGAGGAATCCAACCAGCGGAAGTTCCACTTTTGGGGGGAACTCCACTTTAAGAAAAGTGATAATTCAGAATTGATTATTGAAGTTCGGAGCACAATCAATGCCACTCAATCAGAGTTTGACCACGTTTAGGCTCCATTTACATGGGATGCTATATCAACCTCCCCATAACGATTTTTTTTGACAGCTAGAATCCGGCGTCTAAAATGGCTGTTTTGCCGCGTTTTGCATGCCGCGTTTGCGTCTAGGAGCGTTTTTAAAAAAAAAATGTTTTTTTTTTTAAGAATGGAAACACCTGTAAACGAAACTGTTCTAGATGCGAATTACCGTGTTTAGGCGCGTTTACAAGCTGTTTGGCATTTCAAATGCCTCTGAACTGGCATCTGAACCCATTTTTTTGCGTTCCAAAAAAGGAAAGGAAATTAGACAAGGAAGAAGGCACCCTACCAGGAGTGCAGCCCTTTGTGCTTGACATTATCATCTTATATAATTATTGGACTACCTATGGACCTTATCATGTTCACTACCCATAGTGAGCACTATGCTTAGTTATTGCGTCTTTCCACTTGCTGAAAAAGAAATTAGAATACTTGAGGCAGAGGATGTGAGATTAACAGCAGAGAGAGACGCTCAAGAAAGGGAAATAGAAGCAGAGAATGCAAGAAAAAGAGCACAACTTATATCAGAAAGAATCAGTAGAAAATTAAGTTGGAAGAGAAGAAGAAAGAAGTGGAACAATTGGAGGAACTAAAAAGGCACAATGCAGCACAAGCAAGGCTACAAGTGTATGCTGGAAGCATCAAAAGCGAGGATGAAGAAAAATGTTCTGCTCCTTTTCCTCAACGAACACAGGAAGGTCATGTTTCTCAACCAAGT
>BLSH010193835.1:407177-426719 GCA_018402905.1 Glandirana rugosa
CTTCGGCATCTGTGTAACCCAAGTTGTTTGCCGACATTATATATAGATCAAGTACAGAAAATCTACACTCAATAACATTTCTCTTACGTGACAATATTTTATAAAACAAAAAATATATTTTCTTTACACTCGACAGTTGACACTCCAAAGGAGAAGAAAGGTCCCACACGTGACGTCCTATTTACATAGAAATCCCGAGTAAGTGTGTTCACGGAAATCTACACAGTTCAAAACATACGTAGATTCGGTCCCCAGTCGTTGGAAAAGGGTGAATTCCCGGTCTAAGTGATATACACTTACGTACGAATGAGCCCTAAAGATACATTTATCCTGCAGTGCACACCCTGGAAAGAAGAGGAAACCTCACAGTTGACAGCTCACATTTCTTTTATATAAAAAACAAAATATTTTATAACAGTGCATTCTCTTTACAATAACTCACATCTAAAAGACATGAACTAGATATATATTACAGCCGTTTGTTGAACCCAATGTGTCTACGGCTTCCACTACACAACAGCTTCGTTTTAAACACAGCATCCACTTGTCACATTGTCACACCAGGACTGACCATATAGATGGGTAGGCGGTCCCTGTCAGTACTCTGCTCGGCATTATACCATCGATGAGTGATGGCTGAGCGTGTTGTGACAGGCCTCAATGTACCTCAAATGTGATATAGTGGAATCTCCTCTGACTAGTTCTATCAGCTGATAAGATGCTAAACAACAATAACAAGTGCAAATGGCCTTTGAGTCTGAACGGACCAGTTTCCAATAGTTCTGTGCAGATAAATGTCCCCTTTGTGTGGAGGAATGCAGGCTTGAGGCCTACTAGATGGTTTTGTTTTTTTCTGACCATCAATAATAAATACTGCAGAACAGGCTCAGTAGGAACAGTTCCAGTGCTGAGAGATGGCTTCCAGCCAACATACTGCTCCGTCTTCCAATACTCTCATTAATAGTAAACATCGCTTTAGACTGGACCAAAGTGGCAGCTTGAGGTAGAAAGTCAGTCAGTCCGAAATGATGCGCAGCTCGATCTCTTCCGCTGTAGAGTTTAAAAGCAAAAAGTTACTTTATTATCAATGTTAATATTATTAATTAAAAGGATTAGCGTTAATATAATTGAATACCGTAATAAAAAAATAAATATATTTTAAAAAATATAGTAGAATAAAAATGAACATCTTCATTAAAATGTTTATTTCACATATACTGTGCATAAAAGCGGTCAGCGTGATGCTTAACCACTTCAGCCCCGGAAGGTTTTACCCCCTTAATGACAAGGCCATTTTTTGCGATTCGGCACTGCGTCGCTTTAACTGATGCGGTCGTGCAACGCTATACCCAAATAAAATTGATGTCCTTTTTCCCCCACAAATAAAGCTTTCTTTTGGTGGTATTTGATCACCTCTGCAGTTTTTATTTTTTACGCTATAAACAAAAAAAGATCAACTTTGTGCTATAATACATATCCAAAAACAATTGTAAAAAAAAATCAAATTTCTTGATTAATTTAGGCAAATATGTATTCTATATATTTATGGTAAAAAAAATCCCAATAAGCGTATATTGATTGGTTTTCACAAAAGTTATAGCATCTACAAACTATGGGATAGATTTATGGACTTTTAATTTTTTTATTGTTTTTACTGGTAATGGCGGCGATCAGCGATTTTTAGCGGGACTGCAACATTGCGGCGGAGAAATCTGACACTAAGTGACACTTTCTGGGGACCAGTGACACTAATACAGTGCTAAAAAAAATTGCACTGTCACTGTATAAATGACACTGGCAGGGAAGGGGTTAACATCAGGGGCGATCAAAGGGTTAAGTGTGTTCCCTGGGAGTGTTTTCTAACTCTGTGGGAGATGGACTGACAGGAAGAACACAGAGATCTGTGTTCCTGTTTAAAAGGAACAGAAGATCTCTGTGTACTTCCCTGTCAGAACGGGAATCTGCCTTGTTTACATAGGCAGATCCCCGTTCTGCCGTTCTGTGAAGCGATCGCGGACCGCCGGCGGACATGGGGTCTGCCAAACTCGCTGACTGGCTCCCCCTACATGCAGCAGGCGTCCGCCCACAGTATCTATTACACAAAATGATGTACAAGTACGTTGTTCCATGCAATAGAGCTGCCCTGCCGCAGTATATATGCAGTGGGCGGTCTGTAAGTGGTTAAGCTGAACTTCAGGTAGATATAATAAACATAAATTAATGCAATTTATATTGATTATTACATTATTAAAAGATGCAGTATCTCACAAAAATGAGTACACCCCTTACATTTTTGTAAATATTTTATTATACCTTTTCATGTGACAACACTGAAGAAATGACACTTTGCTACAATGTAAAGTAGTGCGTGTACAGCTTGTATAACAGTGTAAATTTGCTGTCCAAGTTGGGCCCAATTAGCCATTTTCCCTCCCCGGTGTCATATGACTCGTTAGTGTTACAAGGACTCAGGTGTGAATGGGGAGCAGGTGTGTTAAATTTGGTGTTATCACTCTCACTCTCTCTTACTGGTCACTGGAAATTCAACATGGCACCTCATGGCAAAGAACTCTCTGAGGAACTGAAAAAAATAATTGTTTCTCTACATAAAGATGGCCTAGCCTATAAGAAGGTTGCCAAGACCCTGAAACTGAGCTTCAGCATGGTGGCCAAGACCATACAGCGTTTGACTGGACAGGTGCCACTCAGAACAAGGAGTTGAGTGCACGTGGTCAGCATTATATCCAGAAGTTGTCTTTGGGAAATAGACGTATGAATGCTGCCAGCATTGCTGCAGAGCTTGAAGGGGTGGGGGTCAACCTGTCAGTGCTCAGACCGTACCCTGCACACTGCATCAAATTGGTCTGCATGGCTGTCGTCCCAGATGTAAGTCTCTTCTAAAGATAATGCATAAGAAAGCTTGCAAACAGATTGCTGAAGTTTGGTTCAGATGGTCTCAAGCATATGTGGTGGCAACCAGGTGAGGAGTACAAAGACAAGTGTGTCTTGTATACAGTCAAGCATGGTGGTGTCATGGTCTGGGGCTGCATGAGGGCTGCCGGCACTGGGGAGCTACAGTTCATTAAGGGAACCATGAATGCCAACATGTATTGTAGCATACTTGAAGCATAGCATGATCCCCTGCTTTCGGAGACCGGGCCGCAGGGCAGTATCCTAACATGATCACGACCCCAAATGTACCTCCAAGACAACCACTGCCTTGCTAAAGAAGATGAGGGTAAAGGTGATGGACTGGCCAAGCATGTTTCCAGACCTAAACCCTATTGAGCATCTGTGGGGCATCCTCAAATGGAAGGTGGAGGAGCGCAAGGTCTTGAACATCTACCAGCTCCGTGATGTCGTCATGGAGGAGTGGAAGAGGATTCCAATGGCAACCTGTGAAGCTCTGGTGAACTCCATGCCCAAGAGGGTTAAGGAAGTGCTGGAAAATAATGGTGGCCACACAAAATATTCACTTAGGGGTGTACTCACTTCTGTTGCTGGCAATTTAGACATTAATGGCTGTGTGTTTTTTAGGCTGCTAAAGGAATTATAGCTATGTTCAGCTGAATGTACCATACATACATTCTATTTTATTCTTTTTTTGTACTAACTTTGACTGTAACAGTCAGTTATGAAAGAATATAGAATGGGATATTGTGGACTATAATAATACTAGCTTCAGGCTTGCACTAATTGTTAGTAGGGCTGAAGTTTGGGTTTGCCGCTACTATGGATTTTAATTGAATCCTGTGGGTTCAAGATTCACAGGCCCAGTGAATTGCAGAATCAGAGAATTTTTTAAACCTATAGTGCACTGGATGGCCTTTGGACTTTCAGATTCAACCATCCTGACTCTCTGGAAAGCTAGGAAGTCATCTTCCTCCAAGGTCTACCACTATACTTGGAAAGTGTATTTTGCTTTCTTTGGAGATAAGAAAGTTTACCCATGGAAATATTTAGTGGGACAATTTGGCCTTTTCTCCAGTTGGGTTCGGACAAGTCCTTGGCCTTAAAGCAGAACTTCACCCAAAAGGTTAGGCTCCGTTTGTTTGCATCCCCCCCCCCCCCCCACTCCCACGGGTCAGATACACCATGGCGATCTGAGTCAAAAGTTTACCCCCCCCCCTCCTTCCCCTGCAGCATTCTGGAACACATCACAGGTCCCAGGTGTTGCGGGAACATTCACGAGGCGCAGCGCGGCTTTACAAACGGTTTCCCTTATTTACAATGCTGGAGACTGCACCCAAAGCCAATTAAAGAATTGGCTCGGCTGAGGACATCGCTGGATCCCTGGACAGGTAAGTGTCCTTATATTAAAAACCAGCAGCTACAGTATTTGTAGCTGCTGACTTTTAATTTTTTGGGGGAGCCTAGAGCTCCTCTTTAAGCACCATTAAGGGTCAGATCTCAGCTTTAGCTCATTAGGTGGCCTCTTGCTTTTCATTCCTAGATTAGAGCTTTCCTACAGGAGGTCATGCACATTGTTCCTCCTGTGCAATCTACGTTGACTCGTTGTGGGACCTTAGCCTGTTTTGTTCAGGTCTTCAGAAACTGCCGTTTTAACCTGTCAGGTTAAAACTTAACAGAAAGTGAAAGGAAGTACCTCTAAAGTAAATAAAATGTCATCTTAGACCGTTGTCAGCGAAAGAAGTCCCCCCATTGAAAGATTTCCCCTCTAGTTCTGGTGACAACAGTAAAAATGGATTTTTCAGGCCACTAAAGGCATTATTTTTTTTTTAATTAATATAACTTTGACTGTAACAGTCAATTATCAAAGAATCTAGACTGGGATATTGCTGCCTATAATATCAGTTTCAGGCTTGCACTTATTGTAAGTAGGGATGAGATTTGGGTTCACCACTACAATGGATATTTATTGAATCCTGCAGGTTTAAGATTCGCAATCCCAGTGAATTGCAGAACCAGAGAGTTGTTTTTAAAATGCACTGCATTGCCTTTGAATTATAATCAGCTGGATTAGCAAAGCCAATAAGGTTTTTTTTTTTGAATAAGCCAGCCCTCCACAATAAAAGGTGTGGGTGGGGGGCAAAGCAGCCACAGTGTCAGTGTATGGGAAGCTGTTGTAGGGAAAGGACAGCAAAAGATGACATACTACCTAGGGAGAGATTAGGGGCTGTTAGCAAACTGTACTTTAAGTCTGATTGCTAGCTCTTTGACCCCTTTCACACTGAGGCGCTTTACAGGCGCTATTTAGCTAAAAATAGCGCCTGTAAAGCGCCTCAAAAGGCACTCCCCATCTACCCCAATGTGAAAGCAGGAGTGCTTTCACACTGGGGTGATACACTTGCAGGATGTTATAAAAAGTCCTGCAAGCAGCATCTTTGGGTCGGTGCGGTGAACGGTAATATACCGCTCCTCCACCGCCCCTGCCCATTAAAAACAATGGGGCAGCGCTTCCGAAGCGGCTGCACACCGCCTCAGAATTGCAGAGAGCGGGCACTTTTGCCTCAGTTTTAACCCCTTGTGGGGGGTTAAAAGCGCACTGCTCCCGCAGCCGTAGCGCCGCTCTAACAGTGGTAAATCCCCGCTGTGACTAACGGAGATTTACTGCTAACACTCCACCTCCCCAGTGTGAATGTAGCCTCTAGGAAAGCAACCTGTTTGCTGACTTTTTATTATTATTAGTATTATTAATTTATTAGGAGCACTTTTTGTCTTTCATTTTATTTTGTGGTTGATTTGAGGTCAGTCAATTTTACCTGTTGTCCCATCTAAAAAATGTTGTGCTGCAAAGTTCCCTTTAAAAAAAATAGGCTTTTGTTTCAGGGGACAGTATTTGGGGGTTTTAAAATTTTAGGAGTATATTGTTTTTTTTTTTATTATGCATTGACAGGACCTTTATTTTAGGTTAAACTGTTTTTTTTTTTTTGTGTAAGTCTTCCATGTAAAAAAGTAGGCTTTAGTTTCAGGGCTTTATATTTCTTTTGAGTGTTTTAATTTTATTTTATGTTAATAGAGCTTTTTTTTAAGTATAGGTTGCTCAAAGTGGAGCATTCACTTATTACTGACCATTTGTTCTTGGAGCTGCCTTTTGTTCACAGTACACCGCTGCATTGTTTGAAAGAAAAAAAAAAAAACAAGTGCATGAACAGTGTGCAACCAAATCACCGCAAATTATATAATTCAATTTGACACCTATCTCCATAGATAAAATTTAGACATTCACCAGTTAGGCCTATTATCCTTGTATCATTTCTGCTGACCAGTTTTATCATTTGTTATCTCTTCATTCCTGTAGTAAAATACTACAGTACTTTTTGTTAATGTACCTTAATTGTTGGTCAGTTTTACATTGTTGTGTAATCTGCAATTTTCTAATTCATAAAGCGGTAGTAAACCACTGGCTTTTTTTTTTTTTAAACCTGCAATGCAATGTCATAATGAGCTGGTATGCATCGCATACTAGCACATTATGTGAAACTTACCTTAGAATGAAGCCCTCCAGCGGCGCCCTGTCACAGCTGAAGGCGATTTCATCTTCACCTAGTCTTCCTTGCGGGTTCGCTCACTCCGGCTGTGTGATTGGCCACAATAACGTCACTCCTATGCGTGTGTGCGGGAGTTGCCGTTTATAGTACAGGACTCTGAAAGAACAGCACGGGTATGCCGTTCCTTCAGAGCGCATATTCCAGTGATGTCACTGGCTGCATGTAATGTAAATATCTCCTAAACGGCGCACGTTTAGGAGATATTTACAGTACCTATAGGTAAGCCTTATGATAGGCTTACCTATAGGTAGAAAATCATGCATGGGAGTTCTCCCACTTTAATAATGCTGGCTGGACAGCTTTGCATCAGTGAGAACAGGGACAGCCTCAGAAAACTACTGGCCAATTTATATCTTCCAGTGAAAGGGGGGTAAACTACTATTTGAAAAAAAAAATATGTGTTGCTACTAAACCTACCTAAAAAATAAAATCAAAGGAATCAGATTGGGGTGACCGTGCTGTATTTAACCCAATATAATAATAAAAGAAAAAAAAAAAAAAACAATTCCACTACCATGGCAGTGTACACCATCGTTGAGACTGTTTATGAAAATCGTACTGACTTATAATAGACCCCAGATCTCTCAGTAAAGAGATTACTGCTAAACATTCCTTGTGATTGCAATAAAAGTGAGAAGAAAAATGTAGAGGGACAGTGTAATTTTTTTTTTTTTTAAATAAAAGAAATAATTAAGGAAAATATTTTAAATCACCCCCATGTAAATGGTGTTTGTACCACACGTGAGGTATCGCCGCGGACATTATAGCGAGAGCAATAATTCTAGCACCAGACCTCCTCTGTATCTCTAAACTTGTAACCTGCAAAGGCTTTTAAAGCGTTGTTTGTGGAGATTTTTAGGTACTGTAGTTTGCACACCGTTCTATGGGCATACGCAATTTTAAAACATCACATGTTAGGTATCTATTTAGTCAGTACTTCCCAAAAAAAATGGGTATTATATTGTGTTTGTGTGCAATATAATTCATTAACCTCTTGCCGACCAGCTGCCTTCGTTATAAGGTGGCAGGTCGGCTCTCCTGCGCGAATCGCCATAGCTGTACAGCGGCTCGCGCAAGCGCAGTTGTTGGTGGGAGTGCGCCGCCGGCGGCACGTTCTTGTGTCTGCTACACACTACGTGACTCGATAATATATATATAGTGTACTCGATGTTCGTCAGCAACCCGCGATCGCCTACTACAGAGGCAGAATGGGGATTCGCTGATGTAAACACGCCGGATCCCCGTTCTGTCAGTGGACATAACTGTGATCTACTGTTCCCAGTGATTAGGAACAGTTAGATCTGTCATGTCCCTGCCAGCCCAGCCTCCACAGAGCACACATAGGGAACACAGTTAACCCCTCGATCGCCCCCTACAGTTTAACCCCTTCCCTGCCAGTGACATTTATATAGTAATCAGTGGCTATTTAACCACCTGCCCACCGCCAACCGCAGGTTGACGGCGACAAGGTGGCTCGATATCGCAAACCGCAGTCATATGACGGCGGCTGAAAGATCGTGCACTGTGAGCTCACTGTGTCCGGGGGGGGGGGGCAGAGAGTGGGTAGGGCGGACTCGATGTCCGCTGGCTACCCGCGATGCCCCCCCCAACACAGTGAAAGAACGGAGATCCGTGTCTGTGAGAGGTGGAAGGGCTGTTATCAAAGCCTTCCTCTATATGGAAGCCGTGATCACTCCCCTTCCCCTGCCAGTCAAACACTAATACAGTTAGAACACGCCCAGGGAACACAGTTAACCCTTAGAGCACCCCCCCAGGTTAACCCCTTCACTGCCAATGGCATTTACACCGTAATAAATGCATTTTTATAGCACTAATCGCTGTATAAATGCCAATGGTCCCAAAAAAGTGTCAAAATGGTCCAACATGTCCGCCGCAATATCGCAGTACCGCTAAAAATCGCAGATCTCCGCCATTACTAGTAAAAAATAAAAAAAAAATAAAAACCCCAGAAATTAATTCTCATCATCCGTAAACTTTTGCGCAAACCAATCAATAAACGCTGATTGCGTTTTTTTTTATCACAAATATGAGAAAGAATATAAATCGGCCAAAACCGTTGAAAAAAATGTTTTTTTATATTTTTTTTGGATTTGTATTTTAGCAAAAAGTAAGAAATTTGTTTGTTTTTTTTTTGCAAAATTGTTGCTATTCTTTTGTTTATTGTGGCGATCAGAAATGACGCAGCGGTGATCAAATACCACCAAAAGAAAGCTCTATTTGTGGGAAAAAAAGGATGCAAATTTTGTTTGGGTACAATGTCGCATGACTGCGCAATTGTCAGTTAAAGCAATGCAGTGCCGAATCGCAAAAAGTGCTCTGGTCCTAAAGTGTGAAATCCTTCCGGGGCTGAAGTGGTTAAAGCTCTGATCACTGTATAAATGTCATTGGTCCCAAAAAAGTGCCAAAAGTGCCAAAAGTGGCCGATCTGTCCGCCACAATGTCGCTGTCCCGATAAAAATCGCTGATCGCCGCCATTACTAAGTAAAAAAAAAAAAAAATAAAAATGCCATAAATCTATTCCCATAATTTGTAGACACAATAACTTTTGTGCAACCCACTTAATATACGCCTATTGCGGTTTTATTTACCAAAATTATGTCGAAGAATACATATTGGCCTAAACTGAGGAAGAAATTAGCTTTTTTATATATTTTTTTTTGGATGTGTATTATAGCAAAAAGTAAAAAAAAAAAAATGGATTTTTTCCCTCAAAATTGTCGCTCTTTGTTTATAGAGCAAAAAATAAAAAATGCAGAGGTGATCAAATATCACCAAAAGAAAGTTCTATTTGTGGGAAAAAAAGGATGTACATTTTGTTTGGGTACAACGTTGCACGATCGCGCAATTGTCAGTTAAAGTGACGCAGTGCCGAATCGCAAAAAAAATGTTCTGGTTAGGAAGGGCGTAAATCCTTCCGGGGCTGAAGTGGCCAAACCGTAAAATTTTATTTTTTTCCCAAAAATTTGTGATTGAAGAGCCAGTGACATAAAAAAATCGCAAATCACACCGTTTTATTCTCTAGGGCTCTTCTGCTAAATATATATATATATATATAAAATGTTTGGGGGTTTTAAGTAATTTCCTAACAACAAAATGGTGAGAGAAATGTCAGAATGGGCCTGGTAAGGAAGTAGTTAAGGTGGTGGTAAAACATAACACTGCTGTGTTCATAGTAGTGGCAGGGCCAGTTCACACCATAGAAACGCAGTCCGGATGCATTTCTGCATGCACGTTTTTGGTGCGTTCCGGTGCGTTTTTGATGCAGTCCAGTACAGTTTTCCCCCCTTTTTTTCTTTACTTAAAATAAGAACATGTGCATTCCAGTGCGTTTTTGGTGCATTTAGGTGCGTTCCAGTGCGTTTTACCGCGTTCCAGTACAGTTCAGTACAGAAAAAATGCAGCATGTTCTACTTTTTTTTTCTGGAGCTGGAACGCACTGGAACTGACTGCACTGGTGTGAACTAAGCCATTGAAAGCCATATAACCTACTTTCCATGCGTTTTCGATGCAGAAAAAAAAACGCACTGGACTGCATGTGGTGTGAACTGAGCCTCAGACTGTATCATATACACTGGGGTTGATTTCCTAAAGGCAAACAGACTTTGCACGTGTAGTTGCACTTTGCAAGGGTATTTGCACCAGAGCTTAGTAAATGAGGTAAGGCTTCACTTTGCAAAGAATACCCAATCACATGCAAGGAAAATTAAAAACAGCATTTTTGCTTGCACATGATTGGATGATGGAAGTTAGCAGAACTTCCCTTTGTTTAGTAAGCTCCGGAGCAAATGCCCTTGCAGAGTGCACAGTCTATTTGCCTTTGGTAAATTAACCTCATTGTGATTTTGCACATTGATCCATTTGGCCGGCATCAATTGAAATAAGAACACTACAGTCCGCTTTTATTCAACTGCAGGAAAAAATGCTTGTTACAGATTTTGTTTTTTTTTCTTAGATTTTATAGACACTCTGAATCTTCCAGCAATTTTTGTTTTTGTAAATTTCATGTTAGTTGGCAGTCAGAACTAAGTGATTGTTGTAGGACAAAACAAAGCAATTTTCCTCTAATTAGACCAGAGAGAAATCAATTGTATCCAACACAAACGCACAGCTCAGTCCGGTATATCTGGATGTGAGTGTCAGGTAAAATAGCAGACTATTATAATAATGATTAGGTAGCCACCTCCACCATTTATACACACTGTTGTGACCATTTACTTGCAGTTAGGATTTGATATCCAATTATACAATAATTACTGATATTAGGCATTTACATTTGACATACTGATTTATTACTGACTTATAAAAGGAGTGACATTAGATACATTGCAGTTGACACACTGTACCAGAAAGAAATCTAACAGATTCCTCCATCCATGCTAAATAACACATATGGACCAATCTCCCTACTGGGCTGTTGTATTCTCACAGCTGGTATTGGTGGCTGCATCTGATTGGATGCAGCTACTGTTCAGCCGTAAATTTTCCAGCAGGCTCCTCTGTTCAAAAAAACTTTCGGTCCATTTTCGTCAGAGTGGGAGCAAGGCAATAGCATAATGCGCTAGTATGCATCACATACTAGCACATTATGAAATACTTACCTTAGAACGAGGCCCCCGCAGCCCGGATCAATCAGCACTGAGGGAGCTGACATGTTGTCTATGATGTTTCTTCCGGGTCCGCGGCTCCGGTGCTGTGAGTGGCCCGGGGCCGCGAGACGCATGCGTGGGAGCTCTTCATTCCGGCAGGGAGCTCTGATTTTAAGGCAGCATTCGCCGGATCTTCAGAGTGCATGCAGCCGCTGACGTCAGCGGCTGCATGCAGGGCGAATATCTACTAAACCATGTAGGTTTAGGAGATATTCATTTTACCAACAGGTGAGCTTTATTATAGGTTTACCTGTAGGTAAAAATTACATTTGGGGGATACAACCGCTTTAAAGCCAAATTCTAGGTATAATTTTTTTTTTTTTTTTGCAAACTTGGACCCATGTACTGTAAGTCTATGTATTCCATACCTGACCAGTCCCTGCGGAAGCTAAATATCATCATTGCTGTCTTTTGGATCCTGTGCCAAACGCCTGCTCTGCTGCATAGCAGCTTTAGGCGTTCTCTGATTGGACAGCACTCCATCCTCTCCATTTTAATAAGAGAACACTTTTCGCTCATTAAGAAAAATTAAGAAAATGCAAAGCATTCTCTGAATGGCGACTGTTACAAGTGGGCGGCCCCCTGTGGTTACTGTGCAGCAGGACAGCCGCTTGGCACAGGAACAGGAGACAGCAAGGATCACTGTAGGTAGCAGCAGCTACTACAGCAATTCTCTGCTTTCAGGGCACGAGCTGGGCCGATGTAAGTTGCACAATTAAAATGCATATACTGTATGTGCAAATCCACATCCCTTGATTTTGTATGTGCAAATCCACATCCCTTGATATGAGGGACTTGTACTTGCATTGCAGTTTGGAATATCCAACATGATTTGTGATAACCAATTTATGTTCTCATAGATGGAAATATCATCAAATGTATACAAATGTGAAAATTATAAATCATCTACTATCTGATATGTCTCCGATATAATGTGATATGTTTGAACTATATAACATATGTAAAAAAAAAAGTATACGTGAACTGTGCTACCTACTGGAGGTTTTGGAATTGTGTTCAGCCAGACTAATGCCCCGTACACAAGGGAGGACGATCGCACGTACGACCGTGTCGAATCGCATGTTGGCTTTTGTATGCAGCATACTGACTGCACTACACGATCGTACGGCCGGGGAAAGAACGTTCAGGTGCATGTAATTAGCATCTAGCCATTCCTCACTTTGGGCATGCGTGTTTTGCACAATACAACTTTGTTGTACACACGATACAACGGTCGTATGAGAGCTTGTTGGTACGACCAAGTTTTCTAGTCTGCTCATACAACTCCCTTGTACGGCCATCGTATGTTCGACCGTTCAAATCGCGCATACGAACGACGTGGGCTTCATACACACGGGACAACGATCGTATACAGCAGGTCGTACGAACGACCGTTGTGTGTGAAATTGATCGTTCGTACGCGAGATTAGAACAGCCGACATACGACGGTCATACAACGGGAGTTGTATGAGCAAACTAGGAAACTTGGTCGTACCAACAAGCGGTGGTACGACCGTTGTATCGTGTGTACAGAGCAGTTGGTACAACAAGTTGCATTGTGCAAAACATGCATGCTCCAAGTCAGGAACGGGCGGATGCTAATTACATGCACCTGAACATTCTTTCTTTGGTCGTACGATCGTGTAGTGCAGTCAGTATGCTAGATACAACAGCCAACATACGATTTGAGACGATCGTCGTCCCGTGTGTGCGAGGCTTAAGGCCTCTTTCAAACCGACGCCTCCGTGAAGCGGAATCCGCTCGCTCAGTGGGGGATCTCTCTGCTGAGCAGGTGGATGACAGGTCCATGTCCGCTCTGGTATGCAGAGCAGACACGAACATAGTCTCGCTCTCCTCTATGGGGCAATCGGATGGAAACGGACTGACTGTCTGTTTCTATTCAATGCCATCCGGATGGGGAATAGGACCACCATCCCTGTTTTTGGCGGACAGGATTGGATGGCGGTGGGTGTCAGTGGACATGTGTCCGCTGACATCCACAGCTCCATAGAAGAGACTGGACAGTCCGATCAAGTCAGCCTGAAAAACTGACAGATCAGGTCGCCCATGTGAAAGGGGCATAAGACACCCCTGCCCGAAAACACAGCCCAGGTCTTGAAATCCTTGAAGTTCAACTAAATCTTGGTCAAGGGCCTACCCCAGCCTGTGATTAGGCAATGAAGGAGCAGCACACTGATGGAGTCATCCCTCTGCTTTGACCCTCCCTCTGCCAGTCTGTGTGCGAATATGGGTATTCATACAAAAATACATTTAATGCCATTTTTAAATCTACCTTGAGTTCAGCTAAAATCTGGCTGCTGTTGTAGCGTCCGGGAGCCATTGCTGCAGATAAATTGTGTCCACTGACATGCGTTACAGAATATGCTGTGCGAGGCTATATATGCACATGTATACGGGTATTTTTAAAAGCGTGGATTTTTACTCTGTGCGGTTGTACGCCGTAATGTGTGGCTGTGTGCAAGAGCCCTAAAGTTTTTAGCTTTGGTAGGAAAGGGTTAAAACCTCTGTATGGCGTTTAATGCTGTCTGTATCCCCCGTCTGGGGAAATTTATCTCTCTAAGTGTCCTAAAGACCATTGTCACCAGGACAGAAATCCAGAATTTTACAGTTGTCACCAAGACTTGGAGGGAAATTGCTCTAATAGGACCCAGACCACAAATCTGATGTTTATAAGTTGGAATGAATTCACCTAGCAAGAACTGCGACAAATTTCTGCAATACCCGCATTCTGACCTGAGTATGCTTATCCTCTAATTATCTTTTTTATTTCCACTGACATCTGGACTGTTGTGTTGCATGATTTTGTCACTTTAGGTCATTATAAAGAATGCAAAACCACACCTACTGGATCTACCTGCTCCCAAATTGAATTCAAGGACACATCAGGACATAAAAACAGGATTATTAGGTAGATTTTGTTTTTTGCAGTTGCCTCTTATCATTCAGTGGCACTAATAAGCCTTTTTTAACCAGCATTTCCACAGCCATAGCGAATAACCTTAGGCAGGCCATACACGGCTCAAATCTTGGCCAGTTCAGCAGGAACCGGCATGCAATCAGCATGCCAGGATTTACATGCGATTATCTGTGTTGATGGGGGAACCAAGCAAATTTCTTTCCAGCAGCCCGTGGTGTGTATGGCCGGCCTTACATTTCATAATAATAATGGCTGTCATTCACCTGGAGATCAGGCTAGTAACACACCTCCTGTATTAAAGTGCCCCCACTCTGGCTGAAGGAGCACAGGGGGCACCTTTGGAGAGCTCAATTGTCAATCGAGGGGGAGAGGACCGTTAGGCTGCTTTAACACTGGGGCCACCCGTGCATTGTTGGTAAAGTGCCGCTTGGGTAGCAGCTCTTTACAGCTGTTTAAGCTGCGCTTTGGCGCCGCTATTTGGCCGCTAGCGGGGCACTTTTAACCCCCAAGAAGGGGTTAATTAGGGATTAAAAGCGCATGTATTGCGGCACTTCAGAAGCGCTTTTCAAGCACTTCGGAAGCACTGCCCATTCATTCAAATGAATATACAGTGCTCCCACACCGCCCCAAAGATATTGCTTGCAGAACTTTTCCTAACATCCTGCAGGCGCACAGTCACAGTGTGAAAGCACTCAGGCTTTCACATTGGGGTGGCATGGGAGGCAGTTTTCACGTGCTGTACAGGTGCTATTTCTAGCGCTAAAATGCCTGAAAACTGCCTTTAGTGCAGTGGTTCTCAACTCCGGTCCTCCGGCCCCCCCAACAGGCCAGGTTTGCAGGATAACTGAAATACATCACAGGTGATATCATTTGCTGCTCAGTGATTGCAGTATTCTAGTCTGCATCTCCTCAAGGTAATACTTAAAATCTTGCCTGTTGGGGGGGCCCGAGGACCGGAGTTGAGAACCTCTGCTTTAGTGTGAAAGGGGTCTTAAATGTATTAGCAGATTTAGATACATTAACAAGAATGCTGTACCATATTTTTTTGGCAGTGCCAACTTATCCGCCCTTTTTGAGAGAAAGTCCAGAAGGTGGTTTTTGAGCTCACAGATTTTTGGCTTGAAAATCACCCTGAGGCCTTTTACTTAGATTTGACCTCGATGTCTAAGCACTGTTATAAACATCATTGTTTATTAACCTGGCAAGGGTTTGTGTATTTCAAAGTGGAAGTGTACTGAACTCCCCTCGCTAGGTCAATGGTTTGTTAGAGTTGAGGAGACTCGAGTGATGGAGGAACATACTGCGGCCTTGACGCGAAGGGAGGAACAGCAGCGGAAGACATGGTTTTATTCGCCAACACTTTCCTATTCTCAAGGCTACCATACTTACCTTGTCAGTGATGGTTAGACCTGACCTGCGTTTGGGTTTAATACCACCTTAAGGTAGTTTTCAAAGGTGGTATAGGGATAAATATGTCAATGGTTAGGGAAGGTCTTTTCAACCAGCCTACAACTATTCTTGTGCAAAGTAAGACCCCTTGTTAGCTGGGAATATGGCATTTAATATTGAGGAACATAGATGGAGATTTCATACAAATAAAGAGAAAAAAAAATCTTTGGTTATTTAGGTTTTTGTTCATTGGTATTTCTCTATTGATGGGCACCTAGAAAGAAACACAGTGGAGTGACAACTGTCACTGACATGGCTTCTTGATAAAAAAAAGGCTGAGCAATTACATTTTTTTTTTTGCAAATTTCACTTAGGCTGCTCATATGGCACAATTTTAGGCTATTTTAGTTGAAGGCAACATCAATTATTTCACAGTGAGTCAGTTTTGTTAAAATCCTACCACTGATCCTTAATTCTAAATAAAGCCCTGGAATTGGTTATTCAGCAATCATTTGAGCCAGACAAACTCTTGCTTTAACCAGACATTGATAGAATCACAGTTTATATTTACTAAAATAATTGCATTTCCGTGTTGTGTACTGTGGGAGACCAGATATAGTGGATGCAGGGTCCTGGGTTTAGTAACACTTTAAATGACCTCAGCCACACTGAGCTGTGTAATTTATCAAGCCCCTATTTTCCATAGGCACAAGTGCAGGGCAGGACTGGGAAGTTTGGCAAGGGGAGCACAGCGGACAGAACCATCCAGTTCATTGATGGTAAGGACAGATTTCAGGGGGCTAAGTGGCTCATTGATTGGTGGACATAGTGAAAGGAGGATGAGGCATGAGGGTCTATAGTAAAAAAAACCTTTTCACGTCTTCCAGCATCAGCATCTCTTGCCTCATTAAGATGCATAACATCACAGAGCTGCAAAGGACGTTGATACTGTAAGGATCGTTTACACTTTCAGTAATGGATAGTAAAAGCATGTGGTTAAACTGCATTTTTACAGTCCCTGTGGCATTCATTGAGCACTACGTCACTAAACACAACACATTCAAGCGAAAGGGGTCGCACAGCAACCACCCTGCAACTGAGTGCAATGCATGCAGTTGCAGCACGGTGGTGTGGTATCTGTACGGTGAAAATAGGCAGTGAAAACCTATCCTTTGACTTTATTTTCCCAGACTTGGCAATTGCAGGTCTCAACATGGTAGCTATATAATGCCCAGCATATGTCCCACTCTGATCGATGTTTGAATACTGAGCCACTCAATGGCACTGGCAATTTATCTCATTAGAACTAGCCCAGGGGGCAACTCTGTCCTACCCTGGCCTGGAGTAATGCACAGACACATATACACAAAAACACAACACAACACATACTAATATAAAACACAACTGTGTTCTAGTACAAGACTGAGTTACCTCGTCGGTGCTGTTTCCTCTTCTGGCAGATGTTAATGCATTTATTACACACCCACATGAGACAGACTAAAACTGCCGACCCAGCCGCCAGGAATGCTATAAACACCGCCACAAAATAAAATTCCTCATAACGGACCTCTGGAAGGAGAGACAGATGTGAATAAGATATACAATAGGCAGTAAGTTGGGGAATGTCTAAAAGAATCATCAGAAATCAAAGGACAGCTTCTACCATGGACATTGAGGATGATTGTACTCTGTTTGATGTTGCCAATTTCATCGCTCAGGGTGATCATGTAGAACCCAGAATCTCTGACCTCCACGTTCAAGAGCTGTATGGAGCCATTGTCATAGTTGTGAACGCGCCCACTGTAACCACTGGAGATGTTGATGTAAGAGTTCGTCTTCCACTCTATGATGCATTGCGACTTCCAGCTGGACATAAACTGCCACTGAATCCATGATGTTCCATTACAGGTGTAGTCGACGGACAGGAGTACATTCTGTGTCACTGTGGCGTTTATGATGGGCTCTGGGATGAGCAACATGATACCTTTGCCTGAAGGAGAAAATATTCAGAACATTTTAATTTTTGATATTCCGTTCACAAACATCAATTCAAATGTTTCAAGTCCATCCAAGTGATAATATGTTGGCCATACAAATAATGCTAAGCGATTGATTATAGATTAGATTAGCCATTCCCAACCAGGTTTCTGTGGAACTCTAGGGTTCCTCCAGTGGTTGCTAGTGGTTCCTTAAGATGTGGTTGGTGAACCTCTCATATGAAGGTCCCTGCGTAGTAGTAGGGCTAATTGCACTTGACGGATTTAATGGAATGACACCAATGATCTTCTTAGCTGTCTGAAAGGTGGGAATTTTTACCACCACTTAACCACATCAGTACCTGGCACGAAAACCCTCTTCCTGTCCAGGCCATTTTTCAGCTTTCAGCGCTATCACATTTTGAATGACAATTACTCAGTCATGCAACATGGTACCCATATGAAATTTGCGTCCTTTTTTTCACACAAATAGAGCTTTCTTTTGGTGGTATTTAATCACTGGGGGGGGGGGGTTATTTTTTGTGCTATAAATAAGAAAAGATTGAAAATTTTGTGAAAAAATGCCTTTTTCTTTGTTTCGGTCATAAAATTTTGAAAATTAGTAATTTTTCTTTGTAAATTTTGGCCAAAATATATACTGCTACCTATCTTTGGTAAAAATAACCCAAATAAGTGTATATTATTTGGTCCTTGTGTAAGTTATAGAGTCTACAAGCTATGGTGCCAATCATTGAAAATTGATCAGATCTGATCACACCTGATATACCGACAGCCTATCTCATTTCTTGAGACCCTAACAAGCCAGGAAAGTAAAATACCCCCAAATGACCCCTTTTTGGAAAGTAGACATTCCAAGGTATTTAGTAAGAGGCATTGTGAATTTTTTGAAGCTGTAATTTTTTCCCACAATTCTTTGCAAAATGAAGATTTTTTTTTTCTTTTTTTTTTTTCACAAAATGGTCGTATGTAACAGGTTATTTCTCACACACAGCATATGCATACCCCAAATTACACCCCAAAACAAATTCTTCTGCTCCTCCTGAGTATGGCGATATCACATGTCTGAGACTTTTTCACAGCCTGGCCACATACAGAGGCTCAACATGCAGGAGCGCCGTCAGGTATTCTAGGGACATAAATTACACATCTAATGTCATGAAGACCTATCACATATTTGAAGGCCCTGGAGCACCAGGACAATGGAATTGCCCACAAAATGACCCCATTCTGGAAAGCAAACACCCCAACGAATAATCATTGAGGCATAATGAGTCTTTTGAATGATTCATTTTTGTTCCAGTAGTTTTTGGAAAATGTGGGAAAAAAATGAAAACGCATTTTTTTTACACAAAGTTGTCCATTTATAAGCTATTTCCAACACATAGCATGTACATAGCAAAAATTACACCCCAAAATACATTCTGCTATTCCTCCTGAGTATGGCGACACCACATATGTGACACTTTTACACAGCCTGACCACATACTGAGGCCCAACATTGAACTAGCACCTTTAGGCGTTCTACAAGCATAAATGACACATCTCATTTCTCAACCACCTATTACACTTTTGGAGGTCCTGGAGCACCAGGACAATGGAATTGCCCACAAAATGACCCCATTTTGAAAAGAAAACACCCCAACGTATAATCTATGAGGCATAATGAGTCTTTTGAACATGTCATTTTTTTCCAGAAGTTTTTGGAAAATGTGGAAAAAAATGAAAACGCTTTTATTTTTACACAAAGTTGTCCATTTATATGATATTTCCAACACATAGCATGTACATAGCAAAAATGACACCCCAAAATACATTCTACTAGTCCCCCCGAGTATGGCGATACCACATGTGTGAGACTTTTACAGGTGATGTTTACTCATGGGTGTGACATTCACTGACAGGTGATTGGCGATGGGCAGTGATGGGTGACTGGCGGTGGTCACTGATGGGTGACTGGCTGTGGTCACTGATGGGTGATGGGTGTCTGGCGGTGGTCACTGATGGGTGAGGGTGTCTGGTGGTGGTCACTGATGGGTGAT
>BLSH010193835.1:476707-491725 GCA_018402905.1 Glandirana rugosa
AACACTTCCCACAAAAGAAGTGGTCCCTTTCTTAAGAAGCCAGTAGGTGGTGTCGATGACCGAAGAATTCTTTCCCTGGTGAAGAAAACACCCTTCACAACAGTTGGCCAGATCAAGAACACTCTCCAGGAGGTTGGTGTATGTGTGTCAAAGTCAACAATCAAGCGAAGACTTCACCAGAGTGAATACAGAGGGTTCACCACAAGATGTAAACCATTGGTGAGCCTCAAAAACAGGAAGGCCAGATTAGAGTTTGCCAAATAACATCTAAAAAAGCCTTCACAGTTCTGGAGCAACATCCTGTGGACAGATGAGACCAAGATCAACTTGTACCAGAGTGATGGGAAGAGAAGAGTATGGAGAAGGAAAGGAACTGCTCATGATCCAAAGCATACCACCTCATCAGTGAAGCATGGTGGTGGAAGTGTCATGGTGTGGGCATGTATGGCTGCCAATGGAACTGGTTCTCTTGTATTTATTGACAATGTGACTGCTGACAAAAGCAGCAGGATGAGTTCTGAAGTGTTTTAGGCAATATTATCTGCTCATATTCAGGCAAGTGCTTCAGAACTCATTGGACAGCGCTTCACAGTGTAGATGGACAATGACCCGAAGCATACTGCAAAAGCAACCAAAGAGTTTTTTAAGGGAAAGAAGTGAAATGTTATGCAATGGCCAAGTCAATCACCCGACCTGAATCTGATTGAGCATGCATTTCACTTGCTGAAGACAAAACTGAAGGGAAAATGCCCCAAGAACAAACAGGAACTGAAGACAGTTGCAGTAGAGGCCTGGCAGAGCATCACCAGAGATGAAACCCAGCGTCTGGTGATGTCTATGCATTCCAGACTTCAGGCTGTAATTGACTGCAAAGGATTTGCAACCAAGTATTAAAAAGTGAAAGTTTGATTTATGATTGTTAATCTATCCTATTACTTTTGGTCCCTTAAAAAGTGGGAGGCACATATACAAATTGTTGTAATTCCTACACCGTTCACCTGATTTGGATGTAAATACCCTCAAATTAAAGCTGAAAGTCTGCAGTTAAAGCAAATCGTGTTAGTTTCATTTCACAACCATTGTGGTGGTGTATAGAGCCAAAAACATTAGAATTGAGTCAATGTCCCAATATTTATGGACCTGACTGTATGTACATGCCTCATTACCTCCTCTCTGATTTCAGTTGGTAGACTGGAGGAGGGTTGTGTGCCCAGACCAACTCCATTAATATCCTGTCACCAACTGCTTTGGTTTTTCAATACCTGTAGGGTTGCCACCTGTCCAGGATTCACCAGGACAGTTCGGGTTTTGAATCATGTATCTGGATTTTATGGCCTGAAACTCAGACACATTATTCAGATTGGACTGTGGCTTCAAGTAACTGAGTACCACAACTGCAGGTTGCATAGGCATGCGCATGGGCCAGGTGTGGCTGGGCTCACCCTAATCACCAGGGTTGTCAACTGTCTGGAGGGCTAACTGCAGTTGTCTAAGCCGAGTGTCTGTGACACTCTCCCATACACTGCCCAGAGCCAGTACAGTTCTGCCCCCCCCCCACCCCACAAGGGTGGGAGAGGAGAGAGGGTTTGATCTGTTTATCCTTCTTCTCCAGCCCCTACCCCTCTGTGTCTGCCTTTTTGTTGGCAGGAAATTTGAAGCCCAACAGCTAGCAAATACAGTACATGGTGGATGAAAGGTGCCGATGCCTGTGCCTCCATCCAGTGGTGTATCATCCATGGGTGCAGGGTGTTCGCTGAACACGGGCCCTGAGGGGTGGGGGGGCCTACTGTGCTCTGACCCACACTGCACCCATGGATGATCTCTGTTTGACAGCTGGGGATGATCGGTGCAGTGTGGGCTTGCACACGGGCCCACTAATTTCATGATATGCCCCTGCCTCCATCCCTGGGCGAGTGAGCTCACCATCCACTGTCTGTGACTGAAGTCTCCCCCTTTCCCTCTCTTCTCTCTCCTAGGGTGAGTACACTAAAGTGAGGGGGACTCAAATGTTAGGGGTGCTCTGCAGACTCTGATGTAAGGGGGGCTTTGAGAACCCTGATTTAAGGGGGAATGCTGGGAGAACCCCCCTATATCAGAGTTCCTCTCTGCAACAGAGTCCAGAATGTTCCCCCTTTAAAAGAAAAATTGCTGTGTGCCGCTAAAGTGTTCGGGTTTGGCTTGAAGAAAAGGTGGCAACCCTAAATACCTGGGTGTCTCTAGATCTGGTTTCAGCTATATGGAGAGTACACTCCACCTCTTATCCCAGCTAGTGGTCTCCAGAGTGGTGCCAGCAGTAGGAAAGAAGAGATCTTCAAGTCAGTGTGAAGCAATTCACTGGGCATAATTGTATAGGGTTGCTTTTACACTGATGTGCTGCCGAATGCCACGAAGGGCTCATTCACAAGTGTAGCACGCGTTTTGCGACACTGTAGTACGGCAATTAGATGTTTAAATCAGATGTCAGGAGGTGACACTACACCTGACTTAGTCCTTAGCAGGGTGAAGGGGAATAGAGATCACAAGTTGAAACTGCCACCTCCACCATGAACAATCGCAGCCTCTTACCAGAAGCAGTCGACCACCCCATCACAGGGGGTCAAACACACATTGGTGATCTCCGAACGGCTCCAACACTTCTCAACTAACCCATCAGGTGTATTTCCTTTCAGTGCCCATTACTCATGCTGAGGAGTTTTAACACTCTATCCCCGATCATCAATAAAGCAGATACAGGAGAGCCGCCATCTTTCGGGTTGGAAACTTCTCTATGGGAGCATCAATGCTGTTTTTTTAACTACAATCATGTGAGTGGCTTTTTTTTTTATACCAAATAAACCTTTTAAGTAACATATGGTATGAAGAGACTGTATCTGCTTTATTGAGATATATCACTCTGATTATCGGGGATAGAGTGTTGAAATTCCTCTGCAAGACTGCATGAGTATTGGAAACTGGATGGAAATATACCGGACGGGTTAGCTGAGAAGGGGGCTCATGGTTGGAGCCGTTCAGAGATCACCAATGTGTGTTTGACCCCCTGTGATGGGGTGGTCGACTGCTTCTGGTAAGAGGCTGTGATTGTTCATGGTGGAGGTGGTGGTTTTAACTCGGGATCTCTATTCCCCTTCACCCTAAGGACCCAGTGTTTTCCTTAAAGAAAAAGGAGCTTTTTTTGTGCGCTTTGGTTTCAACTTGGGATCTCTAATCCCATTTAACCTATTAAGGACTGAGCATCTCCTTATAAAAGAAAAAGGACATTTTCTGTGTATTTTGGTTTAAAAGAAAGCACTGCATATTTATAGTTTTTATTCTTTGTTTGTGACGAACAAATGTGCTAGCAGCTTTCAACATCTGATTGGTCTAAGAGCAGGTATTTTGCTGTAATTTTTCCTATGGCAGATCGGTGTATGTTAGTTTTGATTCTGCCCATAGTTCCACTTTAAGATTGGCAGTGAGTCAGCCATTTCCCCCATGGCTTATACACTATATTACCAAAAGTATTGGGACACCTGCCTTTACAAGCACATTTAATGGCATTCCAGTCTTAGTCCGTAATGTTCATTATTGAGTTGGCCCACCCTGTAACAGCTTCAACTCTTCTGGGAAGGCTGTCCACAAGGTTTAGGAGTGTGTTTATGGGAATGTTTTGACCATTCTTCCAGAAGTGCATTTGTGAGGTCAGGCACTGATGTTGCACGAGAAAGCCTATCAGGTTCCCAGAAGAGTTGAAGTTGTTATAGCTGCAAAGGGTGGACCAACTCTGTATTGAACCCTGCGGTCTAAGACTGGGATGCCCTTATAACTCATGTGCGTGTAAAGGCAGGCGCCCCAATACTTTTGGTAATATAGTGTATTTAGACTTGGTATTTTATCACTTTTTATCACTTTTCTGGCCGGAATCATTCAATACAGTTATAATCACTAATGCAATTAAGTTGGACTTTTATGTTACTGAAATGTTTTTCCAAATATGTGTATTTTAAAGCAAGCGTAGCTAAATGCCAGGACTCGAGCCTCGGCTACGTCCGAGAGTTGCACAAAGTGTACTGCCGCAGGAAAAATGCCGCTGCGCTGACCTTTGGAAGTTCTTCATTATACTACAGTATTAATCTAAGCAGTGGATTTTGGTTGCCATGGCAATCCTTGTTCTCTAAGCATGGAAGGTGTTGTGCACTTTCGTACAGATCACCATGGAAGCATCTATTCAGCAAATGCCAGTCTGGCAGCTGGAAATGGATGAATAAATGAATCCCATATTTTAGAGAGGACCTGTCATTGTGTGCTGCACAGTAAATAAGAATAGTCATTTTCTACAGCTGTTAGCACCACATACTTGTTCCTTGGGGCCCCAGCCATAGCTCCACATCTACAGGTGGCCCTCGGCTATTAAGGCTGAACTCCAGGTACTATCTTTATTGCATACTTAATGATCCAGCTGGGCACAAGTACTGTAAGTATGCATATCTCATACCTGATAGGCCATTGGAGAAGCTGAAAATCACTGTTGTAATTGGCACTACTAAAGGGATAGCCACGATCTTCCCGGGCCCTGCTCAGCTTTACTACAAGCGTCTTGCCCTCTGCACAGTGGCCACAGGGGGACTCTCACTCAGCACTGCCATCATTCATAGAACACCTTGTGTGGTTTTATTTTAGTGGATACAAACATTTTTTGATTGTATGAGGTGGCAAGGAGGCAGTGGCGGCATATTTTTTTGGGGGGGGTCAAACAATGCACCCACAGCCACCCCACCCGGTCGGTCGCCAGGTTGCCTCAAGCCACCCGCCATGTTGGTCATTTCACCGGGCCCGAACTTACCCCATCTAGGTCACGGCAGCTCCGGGCTTCCCCTGCATCTCTTCCTCCCCTGCATCACGTTGTGCGTTTCCTCCCTCCTCTCCTCCATGTGCCGTTTGTCATCTCCCTCCTCCTCCTAGGTGGCCAATTGGATCGCCTCTTCTTTCGGCCAATCTTATGACCCGTTTCCCGATTGGCCGGGGGAGAATCAGTGTGACAATGGCGAATATTAATTCGCTATTGTCACACAAGTGGGTGCGCCCACCCTTTTTTTGGAGCCTATTAGAGCCTCTTGCTCTAATCACGTGCTTCAAAAATAAACCCCCATTGGAATCCATGGGTCCGGCACCACGCATAGATAGGGGGGCGGCGCCCCATATGGACGGGCCTCCACTGTAAGGAGGGGAGGTGACATCCTGATCTCTATCTAATCAGAAAATGCCTTGAATACAAGGTGTTCTATGAATGGCAGATTTGCTGAGTGAGCCGCTCGCATTCAGCCCAAGCAGGACCAAGAAGATAATGGCTATCACTGCACAAACTTCTATAGTGATTTTCAGCTGCCCTAGAGGCCCATCAGCTATGAGATATGCATATTTATATTGTGCCAAGCTGGACCAATGTAAGTATGCAATAGAGATAATTCCCGGAGTTCAGCTATAGGCCTCTTTCACATGGGGCATACACATTTGTGCGAGGGTCGTATTTACCCACAAGGGGATGCACAGGTGTTCCATGGATCCCTATGCAATCAGCCCCTTTGATATCAATTTGTACACAACAGATGTACAGACATATCCGCTGCTCCCAATTTGACATCATATCCTAACGATCCATTGAAATCCAAGTTCAGATCAGTTATTCCTATCAGAAGAGACCAATTGGAAAATAAATTCTTCATTCATCAATGTGAGTTTGGCCAACATTAGACCTAATTAGCAATAAGTTGTCATGTACTATATATCTATAGTAAATGAGCTGTGTGTTCAATTAAAAGGCAAGATTGGGCAAGTGCAATCTATTGTCTATGGGCTCTGTCACACTTGATGATTCTGCTGCCAGCGACACCTCACCAGCAGGAGGATGATTAAAATACTGTACAGCAATCTGTTCTCTATCCAAAATGCTACGTGGTGCAGTGGTGTAGAAGCTCAGATAAGCTTTAGTGATTCTGTTGATTGTAATTGTGGCAAGTAAAGGACTCACACGTGTGATTTCAGCTTATGGTTTGCTAGTTGTTATCTGGCAAGCTTTAGCCAAATGTACAGCCAAATAAGCACAGGCCTCCCAACTACTGTCATAGTGGGCAGTTAATGATGCACCAGTTAAATGCTTGAAATAACAGAGGATTATAGGAAAGAAGATGATGAACAGTATCATCTTTACCGTTTCAAAAATGATCTCTTTCCTACTAATAAAATTTGTAACAGATCCTTTTTACTGGCTAGGTCAGTCATTCTCAACCAGGGTTCTGTGGAACCCTAGGATTCCTTCAGAGGTGGCTAGGGATCCTTGAGTTGTGGCTAACCAATCTTCCATGTTATCGTACCTGCATAGTTCCAGGTCCAGCACCACTTGGCAGAGCATGACTGTAAGGGGAGCATTCTTCCCACTGACCACCACAAATGTAAGGAGTATTCTTCCCACGGACCACCAATGTAAGAGCCATTCTTCCCTCTGACCACCACCAATGTAAGAGGCATTCTTCACACTGACCACCACCAATGTAAGGAGCATTCTTCCCACTGACCACTAATGTAAGGGGCATTCTTTCCACTGACCACCAATGTAAGGGGCATTCTTCCCACTTACCACCGCCCATGTAAGGGGCATTCTTCTCATTGATCACCACCAATGTAAGGAGCATTCTTCCCACTGACCCCCACCAATGTAAGGGGCATTCTTCCCACTGACCACCACTAATGTAAGGAGCATTGTTCCCACTGACCACCATGAATGTTAGGGTCATTCTTCCCACTGATCACCACCAATGTAAAGGACATTCTTCCCACTGACCACCACCAAAGTAAGGGACATTCTTCCCTCTGACCACCACCAATGTAAGGGGCATTCTTCTCACTGACCACCACCAATGTAAGAAGCATTCTTTCCACTGACCCCACCAACGTAAGGGGCATTCTTCTCACTGACCACTACCAATGTAAGGAGCATTTTTCCCTGACCACCAATATAAGGGGTATTTTTTCCCACTGACCCCCACCAATGTCTGGGGCATTCTTCTCACTAACCACCACCAATGTAAGGGGCATTTTTCCCACTGACCACCATCAATGTAAGGAGCATTCTTCCCTCTGACCACCACCAATGTAAGGGGCATTCTTCTCATTGGCCACCAATGTAAGGAGCATTCTTCCCACTGACCACCACGATTTTAAGGGTCATTCTTCCCTCTGACTACCAGCAATGTAAGGAGCATTCTTCCCACTGACCACCACCAATGTAAGGGGCATTCTTCTCATTGGCCACCAATGTAAGGAGCATTCTTCCCAATGACCACCACGATTTTAAGGGTTATTCTTCCCTCTGACTACCAACAATGTAAGGGGCATTCTTCCCACTGTCCACCACCAATGTAAGGGGCCTTCTTCTCACTGACCACCACCAATGTAAGGAGCATTCTTCTCACTGACCACCACCAATGTCTGGGGCATTTTCCTACTGACCAACAATGGACTAATCTTAGCAGGGGTCACCTGAGATCTGAAAAATTTTGCAAGGGTTCATTTGGGGTAAAAAGGCTGAGAAAGGCAGGGCTAGGCTAATAAATTACTTTGGCTAGGTTCACACATTACCGTTGATGTGCAGTGCATTCGTTTTATTACAAATCAACATTTGCTGCATTAGTCAGCCCTTTCAAAATGAATTGACTGTCACACAGCTCAGTGATCCAGAAATTGGACCTGCGCCTTTTTTTCGACAGCGCACATTACTACAACGCACATACTGTGTTGCTTCACGGTGCGCTTTCTCGGTCAAAAAGGTACTTTAGGGGTTGCATTCAAAATGAGTAGCATGCATATTTCCTGAAAGCAGAGGATCTTTGGAATAATATGATGGTCATTGCAATTTTATATGTTGCACAATGTTATTGCAAATGCTTATCAAATCTAAATTTTCATTACAAAATGCAATCAAAACTCTTGACCCTCCCGCTTAGATTGTAAGCTCTAACAAGCATGGCCCTCTGATTCCTCCAGTACCAAATTGTATTGTAACTGTAATGTCTGCCTTCGTGTTATAAAGCACTGAGCAAACTGTTAAATCCTGTATAATAATAATAATAATAATAATAATAATAATAATAGAAATTAACTTTTGTGCATACAAACAAATCATAATCCCTAAAATATAACAGACGACGTTGTGTTGAGTAAATAATGTAGATACCAAATATGTCAAACCTCAAAATGATATTCATCCGTGAAATGGCAAAAATGACAATACTCAAAATTGATTTAAACTCCTGTACAGCTCATCAGTTTACAGTTACACTTAAATGACAGCTCTAGAGTTGTTTTTCCCATTCTGGTGCATATGGCGATTCCTAATATGTGGTATATAATTGATGTTTTGCTATGCCGGAATGCACGTTTGCGTTCATATCTGCATGTAAACGGATGCAGGGGGCTTTTTAGTGAGGGGGACAGGTTCTCTTTATTAAACCCACAATGTCATGCCTGCACTCTTGAGTGGAAACTGTGGTCTGTCTGCTGTTTCCCCAACCACAGCAGCCGGGGTTTCATAGCTCCAGACCTAGAATTGCTTAGTCTGCATCCGCACCTGAGCGTAGCGTCTTTGAGCACTTTTCTGGCATTTTTTCAAGCGTTTTTGGAGTGTTTGTATGCAGCTTTTTTGGGCCTTGGCAATTTTTCATTAGCCGATAGAGAAAACTATTATCTGTTGCATCATTTGTTGCTAGGTATTTCAGCTTTTTTTTTTTTCTTTTCCATTAGCTTTTATTTCTTTTATTATTATTCATTTATTATAATGTTGTTTGTTAGGGTAAGGGGTTCACGTTTAGTTTAGGTTAGAGTTAGGATTTGGAGTTGGGGTTTATTATTTTATTTATTTGTTATTTTATTTATTATTATACAAATAAAAATAAATACACAAATAAATAAAAATTATAAATTAAAAATAAATTAATTCAATAAATTAATACAACGTAACAATAAATAAATAATTGACCCTTAACTTTAACCCTTACCCCTTAAAAAATAAAATAATAATAAATAATGAAACACTCTAACCCTAACACAAAAAATATTATTATTATTATTATTAATAATGTATTTTTTTGTTCGCGTTTGGGTGTTTATTGTATTATTATTATTATTAATAATAATAATAATAATAATAATGTATTTAATATTTTTTAAGGTTAGAGGTTAACTATTATTTATTAATGTATTATTACATATTATTCATTTATTTTACTTATTTATGCTGATTTTTAGTTATTTGTGTATTTATTTTACATTTATTTATTCAGATATTATTACTATTTCATTTGAGCAGAAAATCGCGCAGAAACGCGCCAAAAATGCCCAAATCTGTTTGAGCTTCAGGCATTTGACTTCAGGTGCCTTTTTGGTGGAGATGTGAACCATCTCCATAGAGAATAATTGATTTTTTTCTCCTCCAGCGTTTTTGAGCTTCAAGCAGATAATCGCTCGGGTGTGAATGGGGCTTAAGAGCCGAGCATTTCCAGGTTCATAAATCAGAGGGGAGATCAGCCAATGGATGTTAACAAGTCTCCTGATGCTCTTCGTCCTGGCACTGGCCATGGAAGTTTTACTTCTACAGTGCGCTGGATCCAGATTCGTGATCTGATTCTTCCGGGTAGGGGGCGTGCATGTATGCCACTGGCGGCTGGCTTCCGCTGTGATCGGCGGGTGCACGGTCCCAGATAGCAAGCATAATTTGCCACAAATTTGTCGCATTGTTGGATTGTAAGTTTGTTAATTTCCTGCACATTTTCATTGGCAAGTTGTACACTTGCAGAGCACTTGAAGCACAAATTGTAGTTGACACTTTTCCAATTTATAGCAAATTTGTGTGGCAAGCCTCTAGCAAGAGCAAAGTTGCAGTGGTGAGTCTACAGCAAGAGCTCTGCAAGTCTACAGCATGAAAATTCAGCCACAGTGACCCCTGTGGTGGGATGGCTATTGCACAACATAACTGAACCAGAACTTGCAGCAGACTTGCAGAATGTTTGCAAAGAAAGTTGATCTGGAGTCATGCAATGCAGACTTGCTGCAATTGTGCAACAAACATGTGAACCCTGGCAAGTCTAGCAATAGCTTAGCAAGTCATTATCAAACTTGCAGCACAATTGTTTGCTATCTGGGCTACCAGCACCCACCGATCAGGCAGAATGGCACTCTGCGTGTGTAAACAAGGCAGATCACCGTTCTGACATTAGGGAAGGGATGGAATTTGTGTCCCTGCAAAGCAGGGAATAAATTCTATCTCTTCCCCTCTTTAAAGCACCTCCCACAGTATAGTTAAACACTGGCTAGGCACACAGCTAACCCTTTGATCGCCCCTGATGTTAACCCCTTCCCAGCCAGTGTCATTAGTACAGTGACAGTGCATATGTTTTAGCACTGATCACTGTATTAGTGTATTAGTGTCACTGGTCCCCAAAAAGTGTCAGTTAGTGTCTGTCCACCGCAATATTACAGTTCAGCTATAAGTTGTTGATTGCCATTACTAGTAAAAAAAAAAAAAATATCCCATAGTTTGTAGACGCAAACCAATCAATATACGCTTATTGGGATTTTGTTTACCAAAAATATGTAGCAGAATACATATTGGCCTAAATTTATGAATAAATTAGATTTTTTCAAAATTTTTATTGGCTATGATTTATAGCCGAAAGTAAAAAAATATATTTATTTTTTTCCAAATTGTCGGTCTTTTTTGGTTTATAGTGCAAAAAATAAAAAATGCAAGAAAGAACTATTTGGGGGAAAAAAAGGGCACACATTTTATTTGTGTACAACGTTGCACGCAATTGTCAATTAAAGTAGCGCAGCGCGTTTTCGCAAAAAGTGGCCTGGTCATGAAGGGGAGGGGTAAATCTTCTGGAGATCAAGTTTAGAAGTTACAGCTGCTGAAATCACTTCTACTACATTTCCAACAGTTGGGAGCAGCAGGGTGGATTTGATTTAAATCACACAACAAGGTGAGGGACGTGGCGGCAGCAGGTGAGTGGATGCCCGCTAACAGGCGCTGCCATGATGGATCTGAAATGACAGGTGCTCTTTAAATGTAAGGACTCATTCTTAGTTAGAATCTTTAATATTTGCAAAAAAAATGAAGGTTTCCTATTTAGAATGATAAGCTGTCAGGTTAGTAATACAGTGATATCAGAACCGATTCAATCATACAGTTTGTAGTGTACATAGGTTTACAAAAAAATGGGATAATGGAATATTCCTGAACTTTGTTTTATCTCAAGGTTACTGTGAAATTGTGTGAATGCATCAATGCAGTGCATGTTATCCCAGCTTGCAGAGCTTGGATTTATTGAATGAGTTTACCAAAAATGTACATATTGCAGAATATAGAGCCTCATGCTACATAACTAAGCTCCATTTCATGCTGAATAAACTAAATTATTAATGTATCTTAAATAGAAAACTATCTTAGATTTTTACTTCAAAAGCATTTTATTAAAATAAATTCAATAAAAATCAAAAAATCGATTTAAATCAAAAAAATCTGATTTTTTTTAAATCGTCGATTTTTATCCACCCTGGGGAGCAGCAAAGGGGCTAAACGATCAACTGGTCATCCTGCCATTTTCTTGTTTAGGCACTTCCTGTTATGGGGTGACAACTATATCCCAATTGCAGTCCTGTGTTGTCACCCTGTTATGCATGGAGATGATACCGACACTGTGATGGGAACAGGCTTGACAGGGTGGCTACAAAATGTTGCCATACCCGGTTCTCTCCTCCTTGCTATGTCGGTATTGCATGTAAAGGAATGTATGCTTGGTATGTGTATCGTATGGTTTATAACTTTGATCCACTTTCTTCCTGTGATTCATTGCTCTTCCGGTATCTGCAGTCTGTTTCTATGCTACCTATTGTTTATGGTGACATATGATATATGATGGTATTCTTTTTGTCTAAAGTGTCAAATATTTACTATATAAAAGTCAATGGCTGCACTATACATTTTTTTCTTGGTGTGCTTATTCATAGTACAGTTTTCATAACAGGGGACTTCCTAGACAGTTGGCAGCTATGACGGCGACTTATCTACAAGCTATAGCTGAGCGGTTACTGTAAAACAAACACATGGCCCATCCCAGCCTTATCTACTATAGATGACAGGTGGAGTATGAGAAAGATGGGGGCGGGGCCTCCTATCATGGGAAGAACATAGAAACATAGGAGAGTGACGAGGGAAAATCACCAAGTGGACCAATCAAGTCTTTTTTTTTTTTAGATCTATGTTTGCCCCGAAAATGTATGTAAGGTGACCATAAACTATACAATCTGAATGTACCATCTCTGTTATGGTGGCCATACATGCTTCAATTTTTTATGCAATCGTTATTTGATTTTGATTGAAATGATCAAATCTGCAAACAATTGAATAGCCTTAACTTCCCTTTCGACAGTCATTTGACCAGGGCAGAATATTATCGCTCATTTTGCATCTAACGGCCGCACTGAGATGCTTTGTTCCTGAGTACGATCGTATTTCGATTGATCAGATTATGAGACTACATGGTGGAAACACAGGAGCAATCAACAATTTACAGTTGTAAGTGTAGCCATGTTCCCCCTTAGGGGTGGCTGGTAGTTGTGGTTCACCTGCCCGCTGCCCTCAGTCACACCATTTCTCACTCACCCGGAGTCACGGAACAGGCTGGTGCTCCAGCCTTCTCATCCAGCTCCCAGGGTCTGTCACTCACTAACACCGGTGGATCCTTTAAAGAGACTTTGTAATGTAAAACTCTGCTGCTCTCCTGCTCCCTTGTGCTACTCCAGGAAAGAACTCCACTCCTGGCTGCACCCAAGCCTCCAGGCCCCAAGGTCACCCCCCCCCAGACTGGGGGCTCCCTCCCGGATGAGGCCTGCTCCACAGCTCCTGCTACATTCTCCACTCTTCCAACCAAACTACTCTCCTCCAGGTCACAGTATTTAAGGATGCCTGCCCCCTGCCAATGCAGGTTGGGGATTTGTAAGGGCTTCTTAACATACATCTAGGGTTGCCATCTGTCCAGGATTCACCCGGACAGTCTGGGTTTTGAATCATGTGTCCGGGTATCAGTCTGTCTGAAACCCGGACACTTTATTCAGACCAGGCTGTGACTCCCCAAGTAAACAAGATAGCCACACACAAATCTGTTGCCATCCAGGAGCTGTGGGCAGCTGTTGGGTGGCAGGTTCGGCATCACTGGGAGGCTGGGTTGAGGTCAGCAAGAGCATTTTGGCCACACCCACTGTTTTCCACCCCCCACTATGCGCGCCACATTACTACTTTCCATGGGGTACCCAAAGGTATCCCAGGTCTTTTCTAATCCTATAGTGTATACTAGGGAAAAAAAATTTGCCCTGCCCTGGTGGTCTGAAGAAAAGGTGGCAACCCTACATACATCAGAATGTGACACCTCCTTCATCCATCCCCTTTCTCAGAACCTTCCAGAACCAAAGGGGAGGAGTATCCAAGAGGTGATCCTTCCTTCAATCTCCAGCCCTCCCTGGGCCACTCCCCTGCCCAGATCAAAACATTCAGGCCTGAATACATTTCGCCTCTCCTAGCAAAAACCTCACTACAAAAAGCACCTATCACTATGGGGGCACTAAATAAGTTACAATGATATTATTATTATCATTATTGTACAGAATTTATATAGCTGACAGCGTGAGAGGAAAGAAAATGCTGATCAACGGCTTCTGTTTACATCACGTGATCAGCTGTCATTGGCTGACAGCTGATCACGTAGTAAGGGGGCGGGACCGCCCCCTTACTCCGATCTGTGATCAGCTGAGTCTCATGGACTCGGTGATCACAGAGCGTGCTGCACGCGGTCAGCAGGGGGTGCGTAGCGGCTCGTGCATGGGAGGACGTCCATGGACGTCCACCCGGAAATTGAGATCCGCGCTGGAGCCGTCTTTTGGCAATAGCGCGGATCTCAAGGGGTTAAGCAGGAACAAGGATCTGACTTCCTACAGTTAAACCATCCCCAACACAGTAAGAACTCACAGGGGACACATTTAACCCCTTGATCTCCCCTGATGTTAACCCCTTTTTTTGCCAGTGTCAATAGTATAGTGCCAGTGCATTTTTATAGCACTGATCACTGTATTGGTGTCACTGGTCCCCAAGAAGTGTCACTTAGTGTCAAATTTGTTCTCTGCAATGTCGCAGTACCGCTAAAAATTGCCGGTCGCCACCATTACTAGTAAAATAAATAATAATAAAAAAAAATTCCATAAATCTATCCCATAGTTAGTAGATGCTATAACTTTTGCATAAACCAATCAATATACGCTTATTGGGATTTTTTATACCAAAAATATGTAGCAGAATACATATTGGCCTAAATTGATGAAGAAATTTGATTTTTTATTTATTTTTTATTGGATATGATTTATAGCAGAAAGTAAAAATTATTTATTTTTTTTCAAAATTGTCGGTCTTTTTTTGTTTATAGCGCAAAAAATAAAAATTGCAGAGGTGATCAAATACCACCAAAAGAAAGCTCTATTTGTGGGAAAAAAAGGACATCAATTTTATTTGGGTACAGCGTCGCCTGACCACTGTCAATTAAAGCAACAAACCATTACACAGAGCAGGTAAGTATAACATGTTTGTTACTTTTAAACAAAAAAAAAAAAAATACAAGACTTTAATATCACTTTAACTATCGCCTACTATTACAAGTCTACAGGCGATTATACAATCAGATTGTCTAGTGTATAAGCAGGTTTAGGCCCCTTTCACAAAGGCGGCTTAGCTGCACTCTGAAAAGTGATCTGCCCCAGATTGCTTAGTGCAATGTGTTTTTTTCCCCTCTTTTTTTCTTGTTTTTTTAACTTAATTGAAGCGTCACAAAATGACACTTTATTCAACTCTATGTACTCCAGTGCATTACAACATGCTGTGGTGTGTGTGTGTGTGTGTGGGGGGGGGGGGTTACATTACAACTTGCTGTGGTGCTGTCTCTTATA
>BLSH010193835.1:512009-525994 GCA_018402905.1 Glandirana rugosa
GATTCATAATAAAATACCATGATTTATTACTATTATTGGTCTTTTCGTCGTTTTATCTAGGGAACGTCGGTCGTTGTTATCTGGAGGAGGTTTTTGTTTTCTGGCGGGTCCTTTTGATTTAGAGGGTGTGTTGTTTTTTTGGAGGGGTCGTTGTTACCTGTGGTGGGGTCGTCGTTATTTAGGGGGGTCGGATCTTTTGTTGCTGGTGGTATTTTGATGTGGGGGTCATTTGTTGCTGGGTGGGGGGGGTCTCTTGTTAGGCGTGGGATCTATTGTTGCTGGGTGGTCTGTTGTTGCTGGGGTGGGGTCTATTGTTAGGTGGGGACTATTGTTGCTGGGGGATCTATTGCTACTGGGGTGGGTCTTTTGTTGCTGGGGGGATTTATTGCTGCTGGGGTGGTGTCCATTGTTGCTGGGGAGGTTTTTTTGTTGTGTGGGAGATTTAGTTTTCCTGGGCGGTCTTTTGTTTTTGGAGGAGGTCTATTGTTGCTGGCTGCAAGGGATCTATTTTGCTGCTTTTCTGGTTATTATCATTATTTAGTACCATAAAATAATACTTAGTGTAATTTTGTGTATTCTTCAAAAGGGGCGGTACTGGGAGATGGTGCTCGGAGGTAGGTGGGTGAAGACAAGGGGTGACTCAGAAGGGGAAGTTCCTGTACCTATTCTCTGAGGAAAAAAAGCCCTGTTCAGGAGCATGGACAGCTGTCACTCCAGGACAAGAAGGGCTTGAACAAGGACCATCATGATAGTATCACAGAAGGTATTTAACCACTTAACAACGTTGCTGAATTTTGGTGGTTATACCAGGACGACGTTCTTGTAAAAGCAATCCTAGCAGCTAACTAGCTGCCGCTGGATTGCTTTTGCAAGCAGCGGGAGGGGATGCCCCCCCCATGGCTTGCTTGAGCTCCCTCATCCCACCAGGATCGGCTTTGATCGGGTCCCCGCTATGGTAACCCAGAAGCAATGATCTGACATCACTTCCGGGTTTATCTGGATATCAACTGCGCCATTTTTGAAAAACCAAAAGCATTCAAAAACACTTATCTTGGTATTTTGAATGCTTTTATGGACAGAGGAGGGGTTTGGGGTCTTCTAGATCCCAGATCTCTCCGTAAGAATACTATGTGAAAATTAAAAAGATGGAATAAATTAACAATTAAAAAAAATGTATGTAAAGTGCACTGTCCCCCTGTGCTCACACGCACAGAGGAACGCATGCATTGGTCATGCGCGCACGCAAACAGCGATCGTCCCATACATGTAAGGTATTGCCGCGAACATCATGTAATGAGCATTAATTCTAGCACTAGACCTTATCTGTAAATCTAAAGTGGTTACATGTAAAGGCTTTTAAAGCATTGTCTATGGATAGTAAAATTGACGTCTTTTGTCGCCGTTGCACGGGCATGCGCAGTTTTGAAGCATGACATGTTTGGTATCTATTTACTCAGCATAACATTATCTTTTATATTTTACAAAAAAAATTAGCTAGTGCAGCTCTCAAAATTTCAAGTCCTGAGCTACTAGCCAGGTCTTAAGAGTTACTAGCCACCAAACCCCTACCCTGCCCCCGCCCCTAATGCCATCCCTAAACACACCCTTGTAAATTATGATACTGTTAAATGTGTCATGCAGAATTAAGTTGCAGAAATAAATATTATCAAAACAGGCAAGTGGAAACTTGAGGGCTGTATATATGTGTGTGTATATATATATATATATATATATATATATATATATATATATATATATACTATATACTGGTTCAGCCAGTTGGCTTCCAGGTTTACCCTCTCTGTCCTAAGCCTATTCAATGGACAACAAATCAGCATAACTAGCTTTGTCCAGTAAGCAAGGAGATGATATAGGCAGCATTTTTGGTAAATCAGATAATGAAGCAAGTACATGTAAAATAATAACTGGCAAAATTACAAATTTACAAGACTTCAGATTATCCCTAACCATGCATGGGCAGTAAAGACTATGAGCATAAAAAAAAAAATCATGAATATTCCCAAAGTGTGCCCGCCTACCCGCCTGAGCCGAGCTGGAACACTCACCCTCAACTTATTTCCACTCGCTAAATGTGAGCCGGCGAGTGGAATTGCAACACCCACCAATTTATTCTCTATGGCCTCTGCTTTAAAAAATATATAACCAGCATCATCAAGTGCTTTCCTTTCCAACCTGACTGTCCCTGGACTGCCCTTTTCATTCAATGGATTTCAGTTCTTCCAATCATGGAGGTTCAGCATCACATGTAGATGTGACCTAGCATGGTTGACATAAAAATGGAGCCTGCCTAGGTGTGCCCATCTCTCCAAACTGACATCCACCTATCCCAATGCATTTTAATAAGTGCTTAACTCCTCCCAACAACCAGTTCATAGCTTGTATCAGAGCTGAGAAATATTGAGAGAAGTACTATGAGGTTTTCAGGAAGCTATGTACAGCACCTTGCTGGCTCCTCCCACCAGCCATGATCTGCCTGCACCGCATAGAGATGCACAGAAACGAAGTGATGACTTTACTGGGTCTAAAATAACATATGTAAGTAAAATGTCATTAGTATATTAATGAGAGGGAGGGAGGAACCAAAGAAGGCATATTATAAACAGATTAAACTTCAGCTTTAACCCATGCTATTAATTGCTTCGCCCAGTGGCTCAACTAATACAGGAGGGACATTTTCCCAAAGAAGACAGAGGCACTAACTTTCCCCACACTAATCCAAAATACATTTTCTGGAATTTATATCTTATCCTAGATTTTCCGGGATTGTCTAAAAGCAAGTTGAGTAGAATACAGTCAAACAGATTGAGGTAGGGAGTTCCAGATGATGGGAGAGGCTCAGGAAAAGTCCTGGAGGCGAGCATGGGATGAGGTGATGAAAAGGAGAGCAGAAGGTCTTGGGAGGAACGTAGAGATCGATTTGGGTGGTATTTTGAGACTAGGTTAGAGATGTAGCTGGGGTCCAAGTTGTGGATGGCTTTGTAAGGTATTGTTAGTATTTTGAATTTAATTCATTGGGTGAGCGGAAGCCAGTGGGCGGATTGGCAGAAAGGAGTAGCAGACACTGAACAGTTGGTAAGGTGGATGAGTCTTGCAGCAGCATTCATGAGGGTTTTTTAAAGAGGAAGTAAACCCAGATTGGGTTTACTTTCCTCTACATTCCCCTATAAAGTAGAATCATAATGGGCTACTATGCATCGCATTGTAGCCCATTATGTGCCACTTACCTGCAAACGAAGCCTGCGACGTCCAGCGATGTCCCTGCTCCAGGCCGCATCTTCTGCACCTCTTCCTTCTGGGGCCGCAATTCCGGCGCTGTGACTGGCCGAAGTTGCGTGACGTCATTCACGGCACGGTCGCAGTGGAGGAACGGCACGGAGGCCGTTTCTTCACGGTGCATGTGCCGACATGACGTTGGCACAGCTTCAACACTGCATATCTCCTGAACCGTACAGGTTTAGGAGATATGCAGGGCACCTACAGGTAAGCCTTATCATAGGCTTACCTGTAGGTTAAAGTGGTTGTCACAAGTTGACAACCACTTTAAGTATGAGGGTCATTAGTGCATGTTTTAGAGAGTTGAGGAAGATGCCAGAAGAGAGGGAGGGATTTGAGGACGTGAGTTAGAGACTGTAGAATAGGGCTAGAGGGTGAACGTAGCATTGACGAGGGAACATGGTCCAGGTGGTTAGGTGGACCTTAGTGAAAAGTTTAGCAACATTGTCTATAGTGGCGGGGTTGAATGAAGGAAGTAATTGTAACTGTGGACATGGGGTGTTAAGTGGGAAAGATATCTGTACAGTGGAAATCTCCTCACGAATTGTATCAATCTTATGTTTGAAGTGGTTGGTGATCTCCAGGGCAGTGAGTGAGTTAGTGGGTGGAGGCGGTGGAGAATGAAGTAGAGAGTTAAAGGTAGAGAAGAGCTGATGGGGATGGGATGATAAGTTGTTAATGACAGTGATAAAATAGGTCTGCTTGGCAGTGAGAAGACAGAAATTGTATTTCTGAAGAGCAGATTTATATTGGTTGAAATCTTCCTGAGACTTAGTCTTACGCCACAGGCGCTCAAGAGCGCTGCTATGTTTTTCAGACTTCTGGTGTCATCAGTTTGCTAAAGTTGTAGGAGTCAGGGCCTGATTCTATGTGTAGTGAGGGGGGTCAGTGTATCCAGGGAGGATGACAGTGAGTTGTTTTAGACAGAAGTGGCTAAGTTGGGGCAGGACAGGGATGACATTTTGTCATAGAGGTGATCAGTAGCAGAGTAGAGAAGAGAAGGGTTGAGGTGGCAAAGGTTTCTACGGGTAATTGTTAGGTGGTTGGATAGAGAGGAGGTGGAAGAGAGGGAGAGAGTGAAACTAATAGGGTTGTGATCATAGAAAGGGAAAGGATTGTTGGAGAGGTTGCATGGAGTGCATAGGTGGGAGAAAACAAGATCAAGGGTTTTACCGTCAGAGTGAGTAGGGGCATGTGTCCATTGCTTCAGGTCAAAGGAGAAGGTTAGACTGAGAAGTTTGGAAGTTGCAGAAGTGTTAGTATTAACAGGGATGTTGAAGTCACCAAGAATGATTGTGGGGATTTCGGAAGAGAGAAAGTAGGGTAGCCAGGCGGAAAAGTCATCAAGAAAGGCTGTTACTGGTCCAGGGGGCCGGTAGATCACAGCTATCCTTACAGAAATTGGAGAGAAAAGATGAATGCAATGTGCCTCAAATGAGGAGAGTGACAGAGAGGGAGGTGGGTGAAGTACCTGAAAGGTGCTATGTGGGACTAGAAGTATTCCCACTCCCCCTCCCTTCTGTCCATTGGGTCTGGGGAAATGAGTCCAGAGAAGGCCACCATGGGAGAGGGCAGCAGGAGAAGCAGTGTCGGATTAATGAAGCCAGGTTTCAGTAATGGCGAGTAGATTAAATGAGTTAGCAATAAAGGGGTCATGGAGAGAAGCGACAATCAGTGCTGCCAGAATGACATAGGCTGCTACTGCTGTTGGCTACATTCAGTACTTAAAACACACCTGTCCATCATGGTCAATCAAAAGACAAAAATAAATACATACAAATGTTTGCACCTACAGACCCCCAGACACTTAGTCTACTCAAGGGGAGGAAAAAACCCTGATACAGCACACTGGTTCCTACTAGAAATGCTAGCTGACTGGTTGTCATGCTCACCCATTAAATTCAGTACTTTCTAAGTATGCAAACCTGTTGCTCTGACCGTTCTCTGACTTCACAAGTTGAACTCTTGTTCTAGGTCAGTAACGTAGAAAGCATTCACAACAGAGAATCAGCATGACAAAGAGTCAGATGGCCTTTAAGAGGATCAGCAATGGCAGTCTATGGACCTCTCTCACAAAAAGATATGTTTTATCTGCAAATTTTTGCAAATGTCCAGTTTATGTATACATCCAATAAACTCTGTTGTCTGACTATAGATCTATGTTTATCCTAAGCATGTTTGAAGCCATTTACTGTTGACTGTCTCACTACCTCAACTACCCTTTCAGTACAATAATACTTTCTAAAATCAGTTTTGAACTTTCCTCCAGTTAGTTTGAGGTCATGTCCCCGTGTTCTTGATTTTGGTTTTATATTGAAAAATTGCCTTCCTGAACTTTATTTACCCCCTTGATGTATTTTAAGCTTTCAATCATGTCTCCCCTTTCCCTTATTTCCTCCAGACTGTACATATTAAGTTCCTGAAGTTTTTCAGGATGTGTTTATCCCCCCACACCTTTAAACATTTTTGTTACCTGTCTCTGGACTCCTATCTTTATCAATATATTTTTGTAAGTGAGGTCTCCAGAACTGGACACAGGTCTCACTAAAGATCTATATAGAAGAATCAGAACCTCTACTCTGGGGAACTATAGGTCCCAGTAGGACAATATCTACAGTTGTAACATGTATGATTGGAGATCAACCTTTTTAGTATCAGTTTGCAGATGGTGTCAGTTCAATGTAGAACTACAAATTCCAGTGTGTCAGAGCTTATAGTTTTTGACTGATGCACTGCATGGTGGTTGATGGTACTGGTATTCTGGGACTCCGATTCTATAGGTTGTCAGCTCTATCACATGTAACTCTTTCCTGTTCTAGATTTGTATAAGCAGGTTAAGGTTCCTATAGGAAGGTATGGCCGATTGTCTGATTCGGGCTACTTTTTTAAAAAAAAGTTTTCAATAGACAGGAAATGACTAAAACCTGTGCCAGACTTATTACTGTCCATGTACCATTTGTAGCAATTATCCCTCTTCCTTTCCCAATGACATCCCATCCTCTCTCATCACATTAGGGCAGGTTTACTAAAGGATTATACAGGATTTTGCTAAGCAAATGTTTGCTTAGCTTAACTAAGCTGAAGCTTTGTTCACTTTGAATACCCAAACATATGCAAGGGAAACTGAAAAGCAAGCTTTTGGCTTGCCCATGATTAGATGGTTGAAATGAACACAGCATCTCTTTATTCACAATGATCAGGGGCCATTCACTTTACAATATGAACCTTCTCTACTTGTTAAAACCCAAGTGAATCTGGCGTTAAGGCTTTGTAAGTTTAAATTTTTGTGTGATGCTATCCATACCCATCCTTCATGTCAGATGTATGGCATGCCCTGTAAAAAATACCAGAATCAAGCTAAATGAGGCTTCGTGGTTACTTCTACTGAAAGAGATTACCCTATAGTAGATTCTATCAGAGAAAGGTTGATGAAGGGGGATTTCTTGGTCCTGTAATGAGTTCTCTATTGCTGTTCTGCCTGTTATCACACGGTCACCAATAATAAATGTTTATGGACTTTTGAGATGATTGGTTGATGCTCTGATAATTTCATTGTGATACCCTTTAAAGGAGGCAGAGGATTTTGAGATCTTCAACTTTATGCATCTCAGACACAAAAAAATGCATGTAATAAATATATTCAAACCATATAACACAATGCTGATCAAAATATTTCATACATATATTCAAACCATATAATAAAACAATCATCAAAATATGTAATAAATGAATTCAAATATATTCAAAATGATAAGCTTATAATACATTTAAATATGTATTCCTTCATGTATGAGATGTTTAAAGGTCGAGACCCAACAATACTCTATTTTTTTAAAGAATATGTCACACATCAAACATATAGGATTTAGTGGTTAACCATTAGGACTCATGTATTGTAATGCTTTAGAATGTCAGCAATATTCTCCTGTTATTTTGCTATCTTAATAGACTGACTGTACAATTAGATTACAAAATGCGTGGAGAGCTTTAGAGAATTGGAGCTTTTCTCCAACACAGGTAATTTGCAATAAATGAGGTTGAGTACTATCATAATCATCATCATACTGTCATGGAAGCCATGATGTTGTCATGAAACTGTCATAATAGTGTCATAGTTGTAATGATTCTGTCAGGGAACTGTCATGATTGCCATGATACTGTCAAGGTACTACCATGATTGCCATGAAAGTGTTATGGAACTGTCATGATTGCCATGATACTGTCAAGGAACTGTCATGATTTCCACAATACTGTTGAGGAACTGTCACGATTGCCATGATACTGTCAAGGAACTATCATGATTGCCATGATACTGTCGAGGAACTGTCATGATTGCCATGATACTGTTGAGGAACTGCCATGATACTGTCATGGAATTGTCATGATTGTAATGATACTGTAAGGTGGACCCCCTGGATTATATATATAGAAACAGATGATTTTAGGGCCTTAATGTGAAGCTTTCTATCTGTGGAATTGATTAAGGAGGTAAAGTGAAATAAGCCCCCTATTTGGATATACCTCTCTTATTGTCCTGATTTTTTTTTTTTGGGAGGCCAATAGAGTTTTAAGAAAAATAATGATGATATTAGTATTTATATAAGACAGGGAGGAAAGATATATAAGCATGTATAGAAATACATATAACTAAACTTTATACATGGTTATCTTTGAGGAAATATTGATACTGAAGGATTTTTACATTCTCCCCTTTTATCCCTTACTACTTTTTCTGTTTTTGTACCTTTTTTCTCTGTCAATAAAAATTTACCAAAAATAAGTTGAGTAAAAATGATTGTAATCAAAGGAACTGTCATGATTGTCACGATACTGTCATGAAATTATTATTATAATGTCATGGTTGTAATGATACTGTCCAGGAACGGTCATGATAGATACTGTCCAGGAACTGTCAGGAAACTGTGTTAATTGTCAAGATACTGTCATGGAATTGTCATGATATTGTCATGAAATTATCATAATACTGTCATGGTTATAATGATAATGTCCAGGAACTGTCATGATAGATACTGTCAAGGAACTGTCAGGAAACTGCCTTAATTGTCAAGATACTGTCATGAAATTATTATTATAATGTCATGGTTGTAATGATACTGTCCAGGAACTGTCATGATAGATACTGTCCAGGAGCTGTCAGGAAACTGTCTTAATTGTCAAGATACTGTCATGGAATTGTCATGATATTGTCATGAAATTATCATAATACTGTGATGGTTATAATGATACTGTCCAGGAACTGTCATGATAGATACTGTCAAGGAACTGTCAGGAAACTGCCTTAATTGTCAAGATACTGTCATGAAATTATTACTATAACGTCATGGTTGTAATGATACTGTCCAGGAACTGTCATGATAGATACTGTCAAGGAACTATCAGGAACCCGTCTTAATTGTCAAGATACTTTCATGGAACGGTCATGATATTGTCATGACATTATCCTAATACTGTCATGGTTGTAATGATACTGTCCAGGAACTGTCATGATAGACACTGTCAAGGAACTGTCAGGAAACTACCTTAATTGAAAAAATACTGTATGGAACTGTCATGATTGTCATGAAATTATAATGCTGTCATGGTTGTAATGATGCTGTTTGGGAACTGTCATAGAAACTGTCAAGGAACTGTCAGGAAACTGCCTTAATTGTCAAGATACTGTCATGGAACTGTCGTGATAATGCCAGGAAATTATTATAATATAGTCATGGTTGTAATGATACTGACCAGGAAATATCATGATAAATACTGTCAAGGAACTGTCAGGAAACTGCCTTAATTGAAAAAATACTGTCATGGAACTGTCATGATTGTCATGAAATTATAATGCTGTCATGGTTGTAATGGTGCTGTTTGGGAACTGTCATGATAGAAACTGTCAAGGAACTGTCAGCAAACTGTCTTAATTGTCAAGATACTTTAATGGAACTGTCAGGAAACGGTATTGATTGTCATGATACTGTAACAATGCTGTCATGGTTGTCACAATACCGTCATGATTGTTGCAAGTGCACTAATACAGTTTCAATCACCTTAATCATTAAACACGGGACACCAAGATCACATTAAATGAATGGGGAAGAAATCCTAAACCAGATCCATTCAGATAAAGGACATATCTAGGAAAAATATCCCTGGGGCTGTCCCCATGATTGAAGACAAAGCTGTTGAAAATTCTATACAAGCGATCTTTCGCTCTTGTATAGAGGCACCTCTATAGGTGCCAGCCTCCTCATTGTGCACACCCAGGCAGAGAACATAGACTTACTGTGAGGGATCAGCTGTAGAAGGCATAGTATGAGAAGCAGCACTGTTGCTCTGGCTTGTCCCCAGTCTCTGAGATTCTTCATGGGAGAGATAGTGACAGCTCATCCCAGGTCGCCTTGTGTCTGGAGCAGCAGCCAGGCATGTTGCTGTCAGTGTTCAGTATTCATCCTTCTCCATAGATGACATCATTATAGTGGGGATCTCCAGAGCTGGCAGCCCTCCAGTCACACAGCACCTGCACTGTGTGGTTACCTGTGCCTCAAGCCTCCTTATATATGGAGCTGCAGTCTGCTGTCACAGGCGCTCTGGTTTAACCAGTTTGCATAGGCACGTCCTTTAAAAGAAACACACAAGGCGAATGCAGCAGACTTGTTTACAGCACATGCTCACATATTGATTTATGGTTTTTTGCTGGCAGCAGTACAAAGACACATCTACAAAGAGCAGAGGGAAGGCCGCTACACTTAGGTTGTAATGACATGCACTGTTCTGCCTAATGGGAAAGTGCTTATAGATATACCCTGCAAATGATTCTAGCATGCCCGCCATATGCCCCCCATAGTCCCTGAAGGTGAACTCCAGACATATATGAAAATAAAGTTTGTTTCCAACTTTGCAGCCAAATTTGAGAAACTCTTAATACAGTATACACTATATTACCAAAAGTATTGGGACGTCTACCTTTACACGCACATGAACTTTAATGGCATCCCAGTCTTAGTCTGTAGGGTTCAATATTGAGTTGGCCCACCCTTTGCAGCTATAACAGCTTCAACTCTTCTGGGAAGGCTGTCCACAAGGTTTAGGAGTGTCTATGGGAACATTTGACCATTCTTCCAGAAGTGCATTTGTGAGGTCAGGCACTGATGTTGGACGAGAAGGCCTGGCTTGCAGTCACCACTCAAATTCACCCCAAAGGTGTTCTATCAGGTTGAGGTCAGGACTCTGTGCAGGACAGTCAAGTTCCTCCACGCCAAACTCACTCATCCATATCTTTATGGACCTTGCTTTGTGCACTGACCCAGATCAATTGGTGGAGGGAGGATGGTGTGGGGGTGTTTTTCAGGGGTTGGGCTTGGTCCCTTAGTTCCAGTGAAGGGAACTATTAAGGTGTCAGCACACCAAGACATTTTGGACAATTTCATGCTCCCAACTTTGCGGGAACATTTTGGGGATGGCCCCTTCCTGTTCCAACATGACTGTGCAACAGTGCACAAAGCAAGGTCCATAAAGATATGGATGAGCGAGTTTGGGGTGGAGGGACATGACTGGCCTGCACAGAGTCCTGACCTCAACCCCATAGAACTCCTTTGGGATGAATTAGAGCAGAGACTGTGAGTCAGGCCTTCTCATCCAACATCAGTGCTTGACCTCACAAATGTGCTTCTGGAAGAATAGTCAAACATTCCCATAGACACCCTCCTAAACCTTGTGGACAACCTTCCCAGAAGAGTTGAAGCTGTTATAGCTGCAAACGGTTGGCCAACTCAATATTGAACCCTACAGACTAAGACTGGGATGCCATTAAATTTTGTGTGCGTGTAAAGGCAGGTGTCCCAATTCTTTTGGTTATATAAAAAATAAAATAATTAATAAAAATAAAATAATTAAAAAATACATTATTTTAATATTATTATTTTTAATATTATTATTATCTTTATAGTTATTTTTTTGAAGCAGGTTTATACATAGGACTGTACAGGCAGATTGTGTGTTCAGAATACCTTGCAAGGGACAGGTTGGTTTAAAACAGTATTAAATCCAAAACCAAAAATGTAATATATTTCAGCTTAACAATCATTAGATGTAGCGACTGCATTAGTTTTCTTGTAGGCTTTTCTCCCTCCTGTTTTTACCTGGTGATCTGGCCAGTAACACACCTCCTGTATTAGGGTGCCTCTACTATGGATGAAGGAGCACAGTGGGTCCCTTTGGACAGCAGCATTGTTAATCTGGGGGGAGGGGAGTGTAAGCAGGTGTTTAACCACTAGTCTTCTGGAAGATTTACCCCCTTCATGAACAGGCCATTTTTTTGTGATACGGCACTGAATTAATTTAACTGACAATTGCATGGTGGTGTGACGTTGTACCCAAATAAAATGCATGTCCTTTTTTTCCCCATGAATAGAGCTTTCTTTTGGTGGTATTTGATCACGTCTGCGTTTTTTTTTTCCGCTAACAGCAAAAAAAGACCGACAATTTTGGAAAAAAAAACAATATTTTTTACTTTCTGTTATATCCAATAAAAAAAATAAATAAAAAATCTAATTTCTTCATAAATTTAGGTCAATATGTATTCTGTTACATGTTTTTGGTAAAAAAAAAATGCCAATAAGCGTTTATTGATTGGTTTGGGCAAAAATCATAGCATCTACAAACTATGGGATATTTTCATTTTTTTTTTATTTTTGTTTTTTTACTAGTAATGGAGGCGATCAGCGACTTATAGTGGGACAGGGATATTGTGGCGGATAAATTGGACACTAACTGACACTTTTTGGGGACCAATGACACTAATATAGTGATCAGTGCTCAGAAGGGGTTAACATCAGGGGCAATTAAAGGGTAACTGTGCCTAGCTGGTGTTTTCTTACTCTGGGGGAGTTGCTTTCACTAGGGGAATGCATAGAACCATGTCCCTGCTTTGCAGAGACACAGGATCCATGCCTTCTGTACTGACATAACGGCGATCTATCCCATTTACATAGGCAGACCACCGTTCTCCTTCTGTACCGAGTCCGCGGTACCCACCGATCAGCTCCCACTGTAAGAGCAGGCCGCCCGCGACGCGCACGTGCGCCCCAGACCCAGAGGTATCGGATCACATACTAGGTTATACGGTCGGGAAGTAGTTAACATTTTCTGAGTTACATTTAATTCTACTGTGTGAACTGCATTATTTAGTTGATGAAGCCCAGCACAAGTGGTGCTGTTGCAGAGGTAACGGTTAAAGCAGTAGTAAGGGCTGTCAAAAAGACCCCCCCCCCTCCCAAATCAATTAGATAATGTGCTAGCACATTATGAAAGACTTACCTTTAGGCTGGGTTCACACTTATGTGAATTGAATGCGGGTTTCCTTGCTCAGTAACTCAGTGCCATATCACGAAAAATGGCCTGGTCATGAAGGGGGGTAAAACTTCCAGAGGGCATGTGGTTAAACACCTGCTTACACTCCCTTCCTCCCAGATTAACAATGCTGCTGTCCAGTGCATCAGCATGGAAGCCACAATCGTGGCACAGCACTCTAAATGAATGGCACACTCAGTATGTTGTCCATTCAGAGTGCAGTGCAAATGCAACGGTACCGTCACCAGCTGCAGAAATAGGGAGTATCTCAAAAACGGTGCATGTTTAGGAGATATTCCTTGTACCTACAGGTAGGCTTTATCACAAGTCACCTACCACTTCAACCCTGCTGTTCAGACTTTCCCGGGCTTTTCTGAGGAGTGCTGCCCTCTGCTGGACAAAACATATAAATACAAAACAAAAAAATAAATAATAATAAATAAATAAATAAATAAAAAAAACGAAATGGAATTTAGGCAAAATGTCCTGTTTGCTCTCACATGGGAAAAGATGGAGAGTGCTGCTAAGGATTTAATTTCCACTTTGCTCTACTTACCTTACTTGGGCTACCTGCATTTGAGGTGTATTTGTAATGCAAAAATAAGGGATGTGACTGAAGATTTGATGCTGTAACAAGGGCTGTATTGTTGGTTTTGCTTTGGTAAGGGGATATTTTTTTGATCTTGTTACTATAGGGCAGGAGTCTCCAAAGTGCGGCCGAGGGCCAGATGTGGCCCTTTACTAGCCTTTATCCAGCCCTTGGGGCACTATTCCTCCAACTGATATGAGGCACTATTCCTCCCTCTGACCAGTGGCGGCTGGTGAAGTTTTTGGATGGGGGGGCGCCAGGCTCCGTCCTTCCTTTTTGACCCCTCCTACTTCTAATAAGCCCCACCCCTTATATAATCCACCCACTCCGTCCCCTGTATTCCACATATTGTGTCAGGAGTACACAGCTCAGCATCACAGGGCACAGTATACAGCTCAGCATCACAGGACACAGTATACAGCTCTGCATCACAGGACACAGTATACAGCTCTGTATCACAGGGCATAGTATACAGCTCTGCATCACAAGGCACAGTATACAGCTCAGCATCACAGGGCACAGTATACAGCTCTGCATCACAGGATACAGTATACAGCTCAGCATTACAGGACACAGTATACAGCTCTGCATCACAGGACACAGTATACAGCTCAGCATCACAGGGCACAGTATACAGCTCTGCATCACAGGGCACAGTATACAGCTCAGCATCACAAGACACAGTATACAGCTCTGCATCACAGGACACAGTATACAGCTCAGCATCACAGGGCACAGTATACAGCTC
>BLSH010193870.1:0-12256 GCA_018402905.1 Glandirana rugosa
ATGCATTGGCATACTGGCACTCAATATAGTGAATTAGATTCACTGAATTAAAACATCTAGTGTAAGGGTTATGTCTGCCACTGATATGTGTAGATAAGGCCTTGATTTACTTGATTTCTTAAAAAAAAAAAAAAAAAACATATTATGCCAGAAGTTATCAGTTCATTAAAACTAAATCAAATTACTCTTGATATCAAAGCAGCCTTACCACCGCAATGTTTTCTATCACCACTAGGTGGCAAACATGCAGCTGCAGAAATGCAGCTGTGACGAAATGATCCTTTCATTGTTCTGTACGTGACTGCCTCTCCTTTTCTGTGTTTTTTCAAGTCATCTAAAGGTTTTGTTGATAATAAACAGTTCATATAATAAATAGAACACAATAAATGTAAAAGAATTGCTCAATAAAAATAGCAGAAAAAATGTGCGTAATGTATTTTCCCCACAATTATAAAAGGCAACCTGTGGGTTGAGATCGCTCATCTCCTTCTAGTAATGTTTCCTATTGAGCTGATTAAATGGCTTCATTACTTCCAGTTAGTGGCATAGAACACATATAGAGATAAGGGTTTCTGACTTTTTTTTTTTTTTTTTTAAGACTTCGGTTAGCTTATTCCAGGTCTATCATTGTAGCAGCCCACATATTTTTCTCAATACAGGTGTACTTTAAAGAGTTATTTCACCTTTATATAATTTCCTAAAAAGGATGCTATGCATTACAGTGTCTATAAAATGCTATTTTCCATTTAAAAAAAAAAAATGCTTACTATCTTAATCGTACAATAAAGTCAGGACTGTCAATAGAAGTTGTGGGGCCCTGTACAGCCTCCTTCTCAGGGCCACCGACCCTTTATGCTGCCTAAAGGTGTTTAACTGATGAGGCCCGAGTAATAGTTATTTAATTACTTGAAGCCACAGCCTGTGGGATTTTTGTGCATGCACCCAAACATATTTTAAGGGCCCCTTCTCTGCCTTCAGGTCCCCTGCTTAACTGATGGTACAGGACCTGATATAGGAGGGCCAGCTCTACCCCTGCCAAGATCAGGAGTCAGACTCAGAGACCAGTAGCTTTAGCAGTCAAAAGGTTCCTGCCAGCCAGCAGGATAAGAACATAAGCAGATCACACTGGTGGATAATGCGGGCTCACCCAAGGTGCGGGGTCTAAGCACTAGCCCGTATTCATCAGAGTTCCTGATGGTGGAGATTGGTCTTGCTGCATGCTAATGACAGATTGTGGTCCTCAGGATCGCCCCTCCAAAAGATGAGCAAGCTGGGGTCCAGTAGAAGATATAGCAGGTAGGGATCAAGCAGAAGCATAGTCAGTAACAAGCCAAAGATCAGTAACAAGTGGTTGCAGGTTGGGATCAAGCAGAAGCATAGTTAGGGAACAAGTCAAAGTCAGTAACAAATGATTGGAAGTTAGGATCAAGCAGAAGCATAGTCAAGATACAAGCCAAGCTCAGAAATGAGTGGTATTGCAGATATGGAAGGCAGCAGGAGCAAAATAAGCAAGGTATTGGTGAAGAAGAACACAATAATCTGGCAAGCAGGAAGTGCAAAGGCATGACCTAAATACAAAGTTCATGGGAGGAGTAAAGAGTTCAATGTTCACCAGAAAAAAATATATAAATTATGTTTATCCAAGAATTCAGGGAAGTATCTGTCCAGCATCTCAGCTGGCTCATTGAGAAGATCTACTGCCAGACCATAGTTACATCGTTACATAGTTAGTCAGGTTGAAAAAAAGACACAAGTCCATCCAGTCCAACCAAAAAAAAAAAACAAAAAAAAAAAACATATATATATATATAACCAAATAATCCCATAGACAATCCTTCGCCCACAGTTGATCCAGAGGAAGGCAAAAAACCCCAGCAAAGCATGAACCAATTTGCTATAACGGGGGAAAAAAATCCTTCCTGATTCCTGAGAGGCAATCGGATTCACCCTGGATCAACTTTACCTAAAAATGTTAGTACCCAGTTATATTATTTACATTAAGGAAAGAATCCAGGCCTTTTTTAAAACAATCAACCGTGCTGGCCAAAACCACCTCTGGAGGGAGTCTATTCCACATTTTCACAGCTCTTACTGTGAAGAAACCTTTCCGTATTTGTAGATGAAATCTCTTTTCCTCTAGACATAAAGAGTGCCCCCTTGTCCTTTGTGATGACCTTAAAGTAAATAACTCAACACCAAGTTCACTATATGGACCACTTATATACTTGTACATGTTGATCATATCCCCCCTTAATCTCCTCTTCTCAAGAGAGAATAAATTCAGATCCTCTAATCTTTCCTCATAGCTGAGCTCCTCCATGCCTCTTATTAGTTTGGTTGCCCTTCCCTGCACTTTCTCCAGTTTCCCGATATCCTTTTTGAGAACTGGTGCCCAAAACTGAACTGCATATCCCTGATGAGGTCTTACTAAGGATTTGTACAGGGGGGCAAAATAATGTCTCTATCTCTGGAGTCCATGCCTCTCTTAATACAAGAAAGGATTTTGCTTGCTTTGAAAACCGCAGCTTGGCATTGCATGCCATTATTAAGCTTATGATCTACAAAAACCCCCAGATCCTTCTCCACTATGGATTCCCCCAGTTGTACTCCCCCTAGTATGTACGATGCATGCCTATTCTTAGCCCCCAAGTGCATAACTTTACATTTATCAACATTAAACCTCATTTGCCACACAGTCGCCCAATTAGACAGTGCATTGAGGTCTGCTTGTAAGTTGGAGACATCCTGCAAGGACGTTATTCCACTGCATAGCTTGGTGTCATCTGCAAACACTGAAATGGTACTTTTAATCCCAGACCCTATATCATTTATAAATATATTGAAAAGCAAGGGTCCCAACACTGAACCTTGGGGTACACCACTGATGACCTTAGACCATTCAGAATAAGAATCATTAACCACTACTCTCTCAATTCGGTCTTTTAGCCACCTTTCTATCCATTTACAAATTGATCTTTCCAAGCCTGTAGACTTTACCTTACACATTACCCGTGTGTGGGGAATAGTGTCAAACGCCTTCACAAAATCCAAGTATACCACGTCCACAGCCACCCCTGTGTCCAAGGTTTTACTTACCTCCTCATAAAAAGAAATCAGGTTTGTTTGACAACTTCTGTCTTTCATGAATCCATGCTGTCTGTTGCTTAACAGTAGACCAGCCCTGACAACCCCTATATAGGTGGGCAAGAATACAGGACACAGGGTTATATAGACCTTGGGTATTAGGGCTGCTACCTTCCAGTGATTGCATATGGAAAATGTTTTGGACGTGCCACTTTGGGAGCTACCCCATAACCCTTCCCTATTCTAGGAGACTTCCGTTTTTAGCTTGTGTCCTGAAGGTGATGGCATTATTCTCCCTTATGGAGAAGGTTCTGTCCTTAACTAGTTCTTATTCACTTCAAATTCTTTATTCAACTTTTCACTGCATTATACTATAATAATAGAAGCAGTTCATCCAGATTGGTGCAACCTTGGTAATACATTCAGAGCTGTACAGGAACTCAATTCTGTGGGGATGGTTTATAATGTTGGCTCATGCTGGTCCAGGGTCATGGTCCATTGCTATGGTTCCCAGCCCCTAAAGACCCCTCCAGGGGTATGACCACCATGACAAGTGAAGCCTAGACCTTTACAGGGACAAGCCACTTGGAAAGTTAGGACACATTTGTCCTGTTATTAGACCGCTACTATAGCCTTATAGGAATTTTGAGACTCAATATCTCTACTACTTGCAGTACACTTATTTCCCTTGAAAAGTATTTGTTCTTACATCAAAGCTATCAGGAAACAGGGACTTGTCTCTGACTTTATCCACTGTCGATTTTATACTTTCAACTTGGCGCTAAAAATGACCACAAGCTACTTTTTCAGCTGCCCATGTTACTCTCCTCCCCTATCCATTCTTCAGATAGCAGGATGTACCCAGTGTTGGGTGCTCAGTTCCAAAATCTCAAAAATGAGCACTCATGGTTTCTTTCCCTAACAGTGCATTTGTAGTCCACACTCTCTTGCATCTCAGCATTCTACAAGAGTGAAAGAAAGGGGACTATGCGTGCATGATTTTGGAAGGAAGCTGGGAGTGCTCATTTGTGAGATTTCAGGACCATGCATCTTACACTGAGTACATCCTGACATCTGTAGAATGCATTGGGGAGGACACTATTAGCAGCTGAAAAACTCATCTTTTCTTTGAAAAACAAAGCATGCAATTTTAATATAAATTAGGGACAATGTCAAGCACAGGAATCTTTTTGGAAAATTATGTAAAGGTAAACTAATCATTTAAAGCTGAAATATAGTAAACATTTTACTTGGGCATACAGTATAAAAAGACTCACATAACTTACCACTGATGAAGAGGGTCATACATCTTGCCTACTTACTGTCAACAGCCTCCATTTATTGAAGCCAGATGTCGTTGACCGTGATATTCTATTCATTCACAAAATACCTGTATTATTTTCCCAGAATGCAGCGTGTTCTATGTGTGTGCAGGGCCTATTCGCGCTGCATGCATGGGTAACTTTCACGTGGAGCACGCTCATCAATGCCCAGACTCATGACTGTGTCATATGAAGAATCTAACATTAAGGCAGTTCCCTAACTTAGAAATGAGCCTTCACTATGTGCAGTAGTAAAACATACATACACACTGTAACTTTAGCAGATGTTGCATTAGGAGGGATGTGCCCATTCCACCAGTCCAGCGTACCTCTATTACCTCCCTCCCAGTAACAGAATGGAATACTGCCAAGCACATATCACCAACCTCATAACTGCTCATTAACTCCCTCCTTCCTGTACCTCCTGACCAGGCCATAGATTTCACTGGTTCAGATCCGGTTGCTATTGGATATTGACCACCTGGGAGGGAGCCTGGCATTACTCCCCTTGCTACCAGAGGACCTATCACCTTACCAAGTATCACCCCTAAAAACTGGTTGCTTGGAGTCTCGAACTTGTGCTTGATTACTCTTGACAACAACATTCCTTCTTCCTTGTCTTGCTGAGTTAACTCTTTTGTAGTGGTGTTACTTCATACCCCATGTGTGCTTTATATACCCTGGTTCTTTTGGATACGCCAGAACCAACATGCACCCCTTTAAATAACTTCAGACCAGGTTTACAACAGTTAATGTAACTTTACTGGGGAGACTTCAATATTACAGTCTAATATGAACAATTTCCAATTCCTACTTCTAACTACAGTTGTGTTGCTGCCCAGGCATACTTCTATGAGGTGGTAGTTCATGCTGCTATTCTCCATTGCTTGGATGTCTTCCAAAAACCCTGCTGCCTTCAGCGGACTGCAAGGCACAGCAGTCTCATTCCCACGAGCCGAGAGCAGGAACAGAACCGACCAAGAGCCCTGGACCTCAGTTTTCCTCCTTTTTATATTACAGGTGGGCTGGCTGGGGCCAAAAAGCCTGGGAATTGAGCACACATAACTTATACCTTCTCCCAGCCTGGGACAGCCGCTAACTCACTGTGCCAGCATAAACACAACCTGCTTACATGTGAATGGAAAAGGGGAATGGTAAGTTATGGGACTGGTGCTGACTGTTTTACTAGACTTCAGCTTCAAAGTGACCCTTTACTTTACCTATGCAGGGGAAAGTAGCAGGGAGCTCCATTCACAAAGCAGAATCTACTGCTTTACAATCTGCAGTAAAATACCTCATTGTTTTTTCCAAAAAATTGTTTGCAAATCACCAAAAAAAACTACTAAAAAACAGCACATGTTATTTTACGAAGTGATGCAGTATTTTAGTACTTTTAAATTTTTTAAATTCCGGCACTCACTGGCGTACTTAACAACATGTAAATAGCTGGTTGTTAAGGAGCAGACGGCTGCATTCTTAATGACTAGTAAGTAGCTGACTGTTAAGGAGCAGGTGGAATGCCACATCCTAAATGACCATGGCTCATCTGCTGTCAGAATGTAAGCAAAAAAAGTACCCCTTATGATGTCATTGACCCAGCATGCCCTACTCATGTTGAGGGCATGTGGCCTGGTATGGTTTCAGAGTGGGGCCGCTCGCTTGCCCCCCCCCCCTCTTACCTGGCCTGCGCGGCTTCATTCTTGGATAAGGGTCTAGTATGGCTTCTGGGGAGAACTGGTATGTATTTTAAGGGGAACCCCACTCCGAATTTTAAAAAAAATGGCATGGGGGTCCCTCCAAAATCCAAACCAGACCCTTATCCGAGCACGCAGCCCTGCTATGGCAGGAGGGGGTGGGGACGAGCAAGCATCCCCACGCCCTCCGAACCATACCAGGCCACATGCCCTCAACATGGGGAGGATGCTTTGAGGTCCCCCCCAAAGCACCTTGTCCCCATGTTGATAGGGAGAAGAATCTGGAAGCCCCCTTAATAAGGGGGCCCCCAGATCCCGACCCCCCCCATGTGAATAGGTATGGGGTACATTGTACCCCTACCCATTCACCAAAAAAGGAGTAAAGTGGTACAAAAAACAAGAGGTAGTTTTTGACAAGTCCTTTATTATGTAAAATAGCTCTTCTTCTTTCTTCCTCCATCTTCTCCTCCCCCTTGGCCTTCTTCTGGTCTTCTGCTTCTTCTTTTCGGTCTTCTTCCTTCCTCCCTTCATCTTCAATCTTCATCTTCTTCTTCCTTCTTCTTCCACTGCCCCGCTCCCGCTGCTGCAGCCGTGCTATCCAGAGGCGTCTCCCAGAATGGGAGGTCTTCAGTTTGACATTTCTTTTATAAGAAGGCGCGGGGTCACCTGGTGACGTAAATGGGTGACCCGCCCCCTCTGACATCACATGATGTCAGAAGAAGACAGGGTCACTCGGTTACATCACTGGGTGGCCCCTCTCTAACCTATAAAATAAATGTCAGATTGCAGACCGCCCATTCTGGGAGACACCACTGGACTGCACGGCTGTGGCAGAGGGAGCGGGGGCCATGAGAGAGTAAGGAAGAAGACTGAAAGAAGAAGCAGAAGGCAAGAAGAAGGACCGGGGAAGGAGAAGATGGGGGAAGAAAGAAGAAGAGCTATTTTACACAATAAAGGACTTGTCAAAAACTGCCTCTTGTTTTTTGTACCACTACACTGCTTTTTTGGTGAATGGGTAAGGGTACAATTTACCCCATACCTAATCACATAGGGGGGGTCGGGATCTGGGGGCCCCCTTATTAAAGGGGGCCTCCAGATTCTGATAACCCCCTCGCCCTCAGCCCCCACAACCACCGGCCAGGGTTGTGGGAATGAGGCCCTTCTCCCTATCAACATGGGGACAAAGTGCTTTGGGGGGACCTCAAAGCACCCTCCCCATGTTGAGGGCACGTGGCCTGGTGTGGTTCGGAGGGGGGGCACTCGCTCGTCCCCACCCCTCCTGCCATGCCAGGGCTGCGTGCTCGGATAAGGGTCTGGTTTGGATTTTTGGGGGACCCCTATGCCATTTTGTAAAAAAAATTGGTGCGGGATTCCCCTTAAAATCCATACCAGATATGGACTTTGGAGGGGACCCCACATCATTTTATTTAAAATTTTGGAGCGGGGTTCCCCTTAAAATCCATATCAGACCCCAGGGACCTGGTTTGGATATTGGGGGGACCCACACGTCATTTTTTAAAAACAAAATTGGCTCCGGGTTCCCCTTAAAATCCATACCAGAACCAAAGGGCCTGGTTTGGATTTTGGGGCGGACCCCCACACAATTTTTGTATTTTTAAAATTTTGGTGCGCGCCCTGCTGTTGTCAATTATTTTAAAAATGGTGATGACATGCACCAGTCAAACAAAAAATTGGGCCTTCGGTGTTGGCAGTGCCAAAACACTGTAACCCCTTGCAGTTACTCTTGTTGGGTACAGGAATGGGCCCTGCTGTTGTAAACTCTTTTAAAATTGTGATGACATGCCCTAGTCAAAAGGATGCTGAAAAATTGGGCCTTGGGTGTTAGCGGTGCCTGAACACTGTAACCCCTTGCAGTTACTCTTCTTGGGTGCAGGAATCGGACCTGCTGTTGTAAATTAGTTTAAAAATTGTGATGACATGCCCTAGTCAAAAATGTGCTGAAAAATTGGGTCTCGGGTGTTGGCAGTGCCAGAACACTGTAACCCCTTGCAGTAACTCTTGTTGGGCACAGGAATGGGCCCTGCTGTTGCAAATTAGTTTAAAAATTGTCATGACATGCCCCAGTCAAAAAGGTGCTGAAAAATTTGGCCTTGGGTGTTGGCGGTACCAGAACACTGTAACCCCTTGCAGTTACTCTTGTTGGGCGCAAGAATGGGCCCTGCTGTTGTAAATTAGTTTAAAAATTGTGATGACATGCCCCAGTCAAAAAGGTGCTGAAAAATTGGACCTTGGGTGTTGGCAGTGCCAGAACACTGTAACCCCTTGCAGTTACTCTTGTTGGGCGCAGGGATGGATCCTGCTGTTGTAATGTCATTTAAAATTGTTATGGCATGCCCCTGTAAACCAGGTGCAGAAAAGTTGGGTGTTGGGGGTGCCCTAAATACAAAATATCATCCTAGATTATGGACAGGAGGAATAGGAGCAGTGGCAGTCTTAAAGGGATCCCAGATCCCTAGCAAATGTAATCAGTTGCATCAGCATCAGGGGCTTGATAGCTGCTGATTCAGGACTGATTCATTTTTATAAAAGTGAGCATATCAACCGGGTCTGTGGACAGGGGCACTCTTTGATCGGTTACGAACCCTCCAGCAGCACTGAATGCCCGTTCAGAAAGCACCCTGGATGCAGGACAGGCCAGTAGCTCAATTGCATATTCAGCAAGTTCCGGCCAGTGGTCCATCCTCAAGACCCAGTAACTCAGTGGATACTGAGGAAAAGTCTTGGAAAAGACTTGGAAAGGTCTCCAAGTATGCTCTTGCCCCTATATATTCCTGCACCATATAATGCAGACACTGGCCTGGGCGCTGATGACTGAAAAATTTTTAAAGGCATCGGTCAGCCGGCCACCTTCCCCACCGCTCTGCCTCTGAATGACCAAAACTTCAGAAACACGTTGTCCAGCACCAGGACATGGTAGCCTCCCAGGGTCTGGAAAGGCATTGCACAAACTTTTCTTCAAGGTATCCTGAAGATGTTTCATCCTCTACTCCCTCTGCGCAGGTAGGATGAAATCTGCAACTTTATCCTTGTAACGTGCATCAAGAAGGGTTGTCAGCCAGTAATAATCCCTCTCCTTGATACCACGAATCCTAGGGTCTTTTCACAGGCTTTTCAGAATCAGAGAGCCCATGCAGTGTAAGTTTGAGGAGGCATGAGTGTCCTCTGGGTCACTGAGGATGACATTATCAGGAACTACCTCCTCCCAGCCATGTACAACTCCTTGGGTTTCTGTGGACTGAAAACCATGACCCCTTGAAAACTGCTGCAGGTTATCCTCCACATCCATGCTGACACAATAATCCTCCTCCTCCTGTGTGTTTGGCGGCTCTGCACGAACACTCTCTGCATAAAGGGGGCCTTGAGAGGAAAGGAAGTCCTCCTCTTCCTCCAGCTGTTCTGCATCAAGTGCCCTGCCCATGATTCCATGAAGTGTGTGCTCCAGAAGGAACATTAGAGGGACAGGGTCACTGATGCATGCATTGTTGCTGCTCACCATCCTTGTGGCCTCCTCAACTGGTGACAGGACAGTGCATGCATCATTGATCAATTGCCACTGATGTGGCGAAAAGAAGCCAAGCTCCCCTGAGCCTATCCTGGTGTCATGCTCACAGAGGTACTCACTGATGGCCCTCTGCTGTGCGTGAAGCCACTGCAGCATTGCCAATGTTGAGTTACACCTAGTGGGCATGTCACAAATGATGCGGTTGGTGGGCAGGTTGAATTGCCTCTGAATGTCAGCCAGCCGGGCACTGGCATTGTATGAACGCAGGAAATGACCTCAGACTTTTCTTGCCTGCCTCAGGATATCTGGTAAGCCTGGGTATCTAGTCAAGAAACACTGCACCACCAAATTCAAGACGTGTGCCAAGCATGGAACATGTGTCAAGTGTCCCTGTCGGAAGGCAGAGAGAAGGTTGGTGTCATTGTCACATACAACCATTCCTGGCTCAAGCTGCTGTGGCTTCAACCACCTCTGAGCCTGCCCCTGCAGAGCTGACCGAATCTCTGCCCCAATGTGGCTTCTGTCCCCAAGACAGACTAACTCAAGCACCACATGGCATATTTTAGCCTGACTGCTTGCGTAGCCCCTTGAATGCTTAGGGAGCACTGCAGGTTCAGAAGACAATTCTGCAGAAGAGGCCACAGAGGTAGAAGAAGAGGAGGGGGAGGAGGAGGTGGATGTGGAAAAATCACCACCAGCTTTTTGGAGCTAGTTCCAACACTGAACCCTGTCCTGCATCGTTCTCAGCTGCCAGAAGAGTTACCCAGTGCGCCATAAAGCAGGACCATGAGTCAATGGTAATATGAACCCTGCTGCTGACTGCCCTGTCCAACATGGCCAAAAATTGCCTTCTACAGATGGTAGAGAGCTGGAATGACCTTACGTGAAAATAAATTTCTTTTGGCAACCTGCCACTGTGGGGCAGCACATTCCACAAATTCACGAAAGGGGCAGAGTCTACCAGCCGAAAAGGCAGCAGTTGGAGTGCTAGCAATTCGGCCAAGCTAGCATTAGGATGCTGAGCATGTGGATGGCTGGGACAGTATTTTTTTTTACGGTTCATCAACTGGGGTAGGGATATTTGCCTGCTGAATTCACCTGGTGGTGTACTGCTAGCAGATTGGCTGCAAGAACTTTTGACATGCATTGCTAGACCTTCATTCCCCTCAGTGCAGGTTTTGGAGAGGACTGGAGGTATAGAAGGGGTTGGGATCCCAGATGAGGAGCAAGGAGAAGTCTGCCTTGTTTTCTGGTGTGGGTTTTTCAGGTGCTGTTACCAACGGACTGCATGGCTGGTCGTCATATGTCTTGTGAAGACAGTAGTGCCAAAGCGGCTAGAGCTCTGACTGCGCTTGACCCGATTCAGACATAGATTGCAAACTGCACACTGCACATGTGTTGAAAAATGTACACACCAAAGAACGTTTGAAAGTCAGCGGGGGGAACCAGCAGCTCCCTGCACCTGTGGAGCTCTGTGGTCTGATGCAATTGGGTGGCTGCCCTTAAGCTGGCTCCTGAAGAACATCCTGCCTCATTGGAGTTGTGCCTCCTCCTCCTCCTCACTTTCCTCCTCTCTTCTCTCAGGTACCTAAGTGCAGTCCATGTCCTCATCATCTCCTCCCTCCTCGTCACTGGAGCAAACTTGACAGTATGCTGCAGCTGGGGTAACATGACTGCTAGTTTCTTGTCCTTCTGCGGCACCCCCTGTCTCTAAGCTCACGCTACTCCCTTCCTCAACCTGGGAACCAACATCGGAGCCTTCATATTGCTGCGCATCCTCCATCAGCATGTAACCGACACTATAGGCAAATAATTCTGGTGACTCCTCCGTACATGATGATGGGGCTACAGAAGGAGTAACTGTGGACAAGGATCCGGTGGAATAGGCTGCTTGGCCAGCTGCGTTGGAAGGCAAATTTGTATGAGCCTGGGTAACAGAGGATGAGGAGGATGAGGACGGTTTAGTTATCCACTCCACCAACTCTTCTGCATGTTGTGGCTGAATAGCACGGCCAACAGCAGAAAAAAAAGGACAAGCGTGACCCGCCTGCTGAGAATGCACTACCACTTTTCACTGAAGACACAGAGGCTGCTTGCCCTCTTTTAGTGGCCTGGGAGCGTCTGCCTCTCCTTTGTGGCCTTCCTGACATGATGGGCTCAATACACTGTGTGTGCATATATATATATATTAGACTGTATATATTTTAAGACACCACGTCAAGTGTACTCTATACTGTATACCCCTGAACGGACTGATATATAGTGTACACTCAATGCGCTGTGTGTATATATATATATATATTTGACTGTATATATTTTAAGACACCATGTCAAGTGTACTATATACCGTACGTACACCCCCGAATGCACTGATATATAGTGTACACTCAATACGCTGTGTGTGTATATATATATATATATATATATATATATATATTAGACTGTATATATTTTAAGACACCACGTACACCCGCGAATGCACTGATATATAGTGTACACAAAATACGCTGTGTGTGTATATATATATATATTACACTGTATATATTTTAAAGCACCACGTCAAGTGTACTATATACACCCTACACCTCTGAATGCACTGATATATAGTGTACACTCAATACACTGTATATATA
>BLSH010193885.1:25205-36262 GCA_018402905.1 Glandirana rugosa
GACCGACGTTTGACGGGGAGGACACAGTGACCGACGTTTGACGGGGGTGGACACAGTGACCGACGTTTGACCGGGTGAGTTTGCAGCCAGTGACACAGGTGGGGGCAGTTTGCAGCCAGTGACACAGGAGGGGCAGTTTGCAGCCAGTGACACAGGTGGGGGCAGTTTGCAGCCAGTGACACAGGAGGCGCAGTTTGCAGCCAATGACACAGGAGGGGCAGTTTGCAGGCAGTGACAGAGGTGGGGGCAGTTTGCAGGCAGTAACACAGGTGGGGTACATTTCAGAGTCGTTCTCCCCCCCCATCCACACTTACCCCATCCAGCAGGCAGGTCTGTTGCAGAGATTCGGCATGCGAGAGCGCGCTGGAGTCTGCACAGTCCCTCACACACCAGCCGCCGCTGCTCCAATGTTTTTCTCCAGCCAGATTCATTTTAATGCAAAAGTAAACCATATAAACAAAAATGTACCAGCAGGTAAGGGTGTTGATTATATTATAGAATGTATGTCTTTTGTGCTAAACATTTCTTGCTACTTAAATGCTAAAAAATGTATTTATGCTGTACACTAACTGCATCATATGTGTAGTATAGTAAGAGGTGTGTTCTGAATGTAGTGGGCCTGTGTGCAGAACCATAAGCCAAACCACCTTCTCTAAGAGAAAAGTGGGCCTGGTTTGCATTAATTACAGGGCATGGCTAAAAAGGGTTAAATAGAGTCAGAGACATCTGATCCATCTTTCCTCCAAATGTTGGCCACAAAATCAGATCCATAGGAAAAAACACCAGCCGTGGTGGCTGGTGCTCCATTTTTTGGGGGCAGCAAACATGCCCCGCCAGCCCCGCTCACCAGCCCCGCTGGCCAGTCCCAGTTGCAAGCCAGCCAGCCCCCGTAACTTACCCCATCTAGGTCTCGGGCGGCTTTTGCGGCTTCCCTGGCTTCTTCTCCCGACCAATCCGGTCGCTTCTCTTCCCAGTCTCAGGACCAGCTTTCTGTCCTAATTACCTGGGAAAAGAAGCAGGAAGACAATAGCGAATGTTGATTCACTATTTTTACAAGTAGGTGGGCTCAGGGTGCACTGCTCTGCCCCCCACAGAGCCTCCAGTTCTAATCATGTGCTTTGCAAAAAAAAATAAAACCTGTAGAACTCTATGGGGGGTAATTTACTATAGCGCTGAGATGCGCTCCCGAAGTGGAGGAAATTGGCTCCCAATTAAGGGCAATTAACACATCAACTCTAGGAAACTGAGCGCAAAAGCAAACAAAACCGCTATTGTGATGTGGCTGTCAGCTCACATATGCGATCAGTGGCCGCCAATGGGAATCAAACCTGCAATTTACAAATTTCTCCAGTTAAAGCGTATATGCAGGTTATTGCCATAAAAAAAAAGTGTATGGGGACCTGGGTACTGCCCTGGGGGACATGTATCAATGCCAAAAAAAAAGTATCTAAAACAATTGCTTATAAAGGAGTAGTGATTTTAATAATGCTTAAAGTGAAAAAATAAAAATGAAATATTCCTTTAATCTCTTCACGCCTGTGCTATAGACGAAAGACGTCTACAGAGCAGACCTGAATTGCCGGGAGGGCATCCATGTACATCAACCCGAGCATGCGCTGTCAGCACGTCCCTGCAGGTCGCGCACAGCACGCTCTGTGATCACTGAGTCCATGAGACCCAGGTTCCGCCCCCTTACCACGTGATCAGCTGTTAGCCAATGATAGCTGATCACGTGATGTAAACAGAAGATCGGTGATCGGTATTTTTCAACAGCGATCACTGGCTTCTGTCAGGGGGACATCGGTCCCTCACACAGAGAGCCGCAGATGGCTCATCTGTGCCCACCAGTGCCCCCTGCCAGTGCCACCTATCATTACCCACCAGTGCCCCCTGCCAGTACCCACCAGTGCCATCTACTAGTGCCCACAGTGCTACCTACCTTTCCCACCAGTGCTGCCAATCAATTTCCATCAGTGACACCAATCAGTGCTGCCTATCCACGTCACCTACCAGTGCCCAGAAGTGCCCATTAGTGCCACGCATCAGTGCCCATCAGTGTCACCTATCAGTGCTGCTTATCAGTGCCACCTATCAGCGCCACCAATCAGTGCCCTTCAGTGCTGCCCATCAGTACCAACCATCAGTGCCACCCATCAGTACCACCCATCATTGCCACCTCATCAGTGCTTATCAGTGCCACCTATCAATGCCCATTAGTGCCGCCTTATCAGTGCAGCCTATTAGTGCCCATTAGTGCAGCCTAGCAGTGACCATTAGTGCAGCCTATCAGTGACCATCAGTGCAGCCATATCAGCGCACATCAGTGAAGAAAAAAATGTACCTGTTTTCAAAATTTTATATAAAACAATGAAACTTTTTTTTTTTTTTTTTCAGAATTTTACCTGCCAAAGAAAGCTTTATTTGTGGGGAAAAAATGTTAAAAATTTCATATGGGTACAGTGTACTATGACCGTGCAATTGACATTCAAAGTGCAACAGCGTTGAAAGCTGCAAATTGGTCTGGGCAGGAGAAGGGTTTAAGTACCTGGTAAGTAAGTGGTTAAATATTGTGCCTGGGGGTCCATTTAGTATGCCTGTACATTCCCGAAGCAAAATTACATTTGTAAAGGAATAATTGTCATTTAAAATAGCTCACGGCTGTAATGTGTTCCCTGCACTATTGCGTCGGGGGGGGGGGGGGGGCGCCCCCCCCCCCCCCCCCAGTCCATACCAGGCCCTTAAGGGGAACTCCGTGCCGAAATTTTAAAAAAAATTGCGTTGGGGTCCCCCCCAAAGTCCATATCAGGCCCTTCAGGATTTTGAGGGTAAACCCGCGCCAATTTTTTAAAAAAAATGGCTTAGGGGTCCCCCCAAAATCCAAACCTGACCCTTATCCAAGCACGCAGCTCTGGCATGGCAGAAGAGCATGGCACAGAGCAGCTGGATGGCACTGGTAGGGACTCCAAATCAATGCCGCCCACTGCAGAGGAGAGCCCTGATGAGATGGACGGAGAAGAGGTAAGAGGAGGATGGATCCTCTGATCTACATTGTGCTGTGTGTGTGGAGTGTGAGTAGTGCAGGAAGTAGCAGGAATCAGGTAGGTCAGTGTGTGTGTGTCAGGTAGGTCAGTGTAGGTGTCATATAGATCAGTATAGTGGTCAGGTAGGTCAGTATATTGATCAGGTAGGTCAGTATAGTGATCAGGTAGGTCACTGTAATGGTCAGGCAGGTCAGTGTAATGGTCAGGTTGGTCAGTGTATGTGTCAGGTAGGTCAGTGTAGTGGTCAAGTAATTCAGTGTAGTGGTCAGGGTAATGGTCAGGTAGGTCACTGTATGTGTCAGGTAGGTCAGTGTATGTGTCAGGTAGGTCAGTGTAGTGGTCAGGTAGGTCATCGTATGGGTCAGGTAGGCCAGTATAGTGATCAGGTAGGTTAGTGTAATGGTCAGGTAGGTCAGTGTAATGGTCAGGTAGGTCAGTGTATGAGTCAGGTAGGTTAGTGTAGTGGTCAGGTAGGTCAGTGTAGGGGTCAGGGAGGTTATTGCAGGGGGCAGGCAGGTCAGTGTAGTGGTCAGGTAGGTCACAAGTGTTACATGGGCAGGGCAAAGGGGGCAGAGTCAGGGACGGAACCAGGGGTGGGGGAGGCTAGATGAGGTTTCACCTAGGGTGTCAAAAATCTTTGCACCAGCCCTGAATATAATAGCGCTGTGGGAGGGATTCCTTCATTCTTTGAGTTGAAGGAAAGAAACTTTCACAATCTATGGCAGTGGTTCTCAACTCCAGTCCTTGGAACCCACCAACAGGCCAGATTTTAAGTATTACCTTGGGGAGATGCAGACTAGAATACTGCAATCGCTGAGCAGCAAATTATATCACCTGTGATGCATTTCAGTTATCCTGCAAACCTGGAGTGTTAGTGGGTCCCGAGGACCGGAGTTGAGAACCACTGATCTATGGCCAGCCTTAAAGTAGAACTATGGGCAAAACTTTTATTTTCATTTTAGATAGAGCAAGAGACGGTTATAACCCTTGTCAGATTTTTTTTTTTACCATCTGTGTCTCATTGCACAGATTTTCCTTCATTTCCTATGAAGATTTTCCAAACAGAAAGTGAGAGGAATTTCTTGGGGATCCCTAGACCATCAGAACTAGTGTCCCAATTGGAATATTTCCTCTTTATTACTTTTCTGGGGACAACAACAGTGTGAGATTTTATTTTCCTATACGTTCACTTTCAATGATAATGGTAAACAGAATAAATAGAGAGGGATAATCTCCCTAATGGGGGTACAAACAGCAATAAAAACTGACAGGTGTTCTAAACCTTCTCCACTCTAATCAAAACGAAAAGTTTTGCCTTTGGTTATATTATAAGCCGTATATAGACGGAGCGATCTTCTTTCCTGCAAAAACGGGTCAACACGAATGGCTATAACAGCCTCTAGCAATAATCACATGTAAAATCCAACAGGCTGGTTGTACCCATGTTGATCAATCGATCAGCTTGGATACATTCAGCCTGCCCATACATGGTTCGAATCTCGATTAATTCCTGCTGAACCGGTCGGCTTTACTCTCCAAAATAACTTAATTAAGTCCTGAGCTGGGGCCTACTGAGGGAAAGGTGTTGTTCTCTTATCACTACCTGCTGGAGCTCTCTGTGGTTCTACTCTTCCCATACACCACTACACAAGCAGCTTCACCACCAATGGAAAAATAGGGGCCAGCCCAAACTGGGACCACAGCGGAGCCCCACTCCGAAAGGAATACTAACCCCCTCTTGCATGCAGAATTCAAAATATTGCTTTCAAATGTTATATTAAGTTTTAGTAAATTAATTTACATTAAAGAGGCCCCAGGGGAGGGTCTTATGCCTAATGCAAATCAGGTGTCTTGTGGTGTTGCCAAAAACATATCTGTTTAGGGAAGGCTACCCCACCACTTAAAAACTATACTTCGGCCTTCTCAACTCATTCATCGCATTTATTATTACCTTCTGATGCAGGGCCCTCCTAATCCTCTTGTATCAAATTGTATTGTAACTGTTGTGTCAAACTGTCAGTGCAATAAAAAACCCTGCATAATAATAAAAGTAAATAATAATAAAAATCCATTAAAATATCTGACAGCCAAGGTGTTGTTTAAACTGTAGACCTAGGAGTACAAAATATAATTGTTACCAAGATGTTGTTTGCAAAGCCCTACTCTGTATAGAGTTGCAGCTGGGTATACAGTGCTAACCTCTGACCGCAGCACTCTAGGAGGACCACTTTAAAATACTAACACAAGAGACTGCTTTCACACTTCAGCATTTTATGAACGCCTGTAAAATCACCTGTCATGTTTGCATTGCCATGCACTGTCAATGGCACCTCAAATGCAGGGAAAAAGAACGTGTGTCAAACACACAAAGTGCAACACTCAAAAAGCTACATGAGCTACTTTGCCACTTTTGGCGCAGTAGGGCAGCCCGTTGATATCAATGGGATGCCCAATACGTAGGACGCAAAAACGCAACCATATGCGCAAATACATGGTGCAGCGGGGGGAGGGTTCTTTGAAGCATCTCATTAGAGCCGTAGCCTCTAATAGGTTTCAAAAAAGTGTGGCTTGTATCGCAGAGCATGCCCCCACCAGTGCTTAAAAAGGCAAATGAACATTTGCCTCTCTAACACTGAACTGGTCTCCGCCAATCGGGAATCGCTGGTATGTTTCCAGTTTCCCGATTGGTGGAGAAGACAGGCGATCCTACTGGATGCCTTTCTCCGAGGAGAAGGGGGATGCACGGCCGAAGCCAAGTCGCTCCCCACTCCCTGCTCGCCGGACACCGCTCGCTGCCTTCCTGCTGCTTGCCCGCTCCTAGATGAGGTAAATGCGGGTACCCCTCTGGTCATACTATATACCCCTCTGGTCATACTATATGCTCCTCTGGTAATGCTATATACACTCCTCTGGTAATGCTGTATATACTCCTCTGGTGATGCTGTATATACTCCTCTGGTGATGCTGTATATACTCCTCTGGTGATGTTATATACTCCTCTGGTCATGCTGTATATACCCCTCTGGTCATGCTGTATATACTCCTCTGGTAATGCTGTATATACTCCTCTGATGATGCTATATACTCCTCTGGTAATGCTGTATATACTCCTCTGGTGATGCTGTATATACTCATCTAGTGATGTTGTATATGACCCTCTGGTGATGCTGTATAAACTCCTCTGGTAATGCTGTATATATTCCTCTGGTGATGCGGTATATACTCCTCGGGTGATGCTATATACTCCTCCGGTGATGCTATATACTCCTCTGGTGATGCTGTATATACCCCTATCTGGTGATGCTGTATATACTCCTATCTGGCGATGCTGTATACCCTATCTAGTGATGCTGGACTGTATACTCCTGACACAATGGGTGGAATCTATAAGGGGTGGGGCTTATGAGAAGCGGAAAGGGTCATAAAGGAAGGGCAGGGTCTGCAGAGCCCCCATCCTAAAATTTCACCAGCCGCCACTGACCACCTGCCAAGAAGGAGTATCAGGTAAGTAAAAGTGGTTATCCTCTCCCCTAAACAAAATTAGCAGTTTAACCATTGCAGTGCAGGCTCAGCCCCACTGCAAGGGATAATTTGAAAGTCTCTCCCAGTTGGGCTTTAAATTGATTTTTTCAAATAGCAAAACTACATACACATAAGCCGTGTATATTTGTTTGGAGTAATTCCACATATACATAAGCCAGCAAACTATTTCACTTTTTGGTTACTTTCTCCCAAGTCCTTGTGATTATGAAATTTGCCCTTGGTGGCTGATAGACAGTTGGGTTAAGTGGGAGCGTGGCTTTGTACAGCAACTAAAGCAACTGTCATCTAAGGCTTTCATGTGTTCATTCACACTGTGCTTGTTCCTCTGATTCTAAAGGGAAAAAAAATCATATTTTATGAGTCTGTGCCCAGGGCTCGACAAGACAGAAGGGAAGGAGAGGCTGTGATAGAAGGATTGATGCAGTCCTCTATAGTACAATTATCACACCTCAGTGACTGTGATCTCACCCATTATCAGATGAAGTTACAGTGACAAAATGGAAGAGGTTCATGCACATCTGAAGTAGGTTTCAGTAGTTGTCAGGTGATTGTAAAAGTGGACCGTAGTCTGCAAAAGTCATACAGGACTCTTACATAGACCTAGTTAAAGCAAGATCTTTTGTCTCCATATAAAAGCACAGCATTTGGTTGCAGACAAAAAAAAAGTTCACCAAAATTCAATTCACAAAGCTATGTACCAGAATAGTCCAGGGCCACACTGCCTTCCTAGAAACAAGTTGATGATAAATAATGGTTTGTCACAATCACATAACTGAATAGCAAAGTAGTCATTTCAGCTCTACATAATTTTTAAATCGTTTTTAAAATCTCATATTAAAATTTGCCTGGGGGTGTTAATTTGTGGAGCATGTAAAAAAGCCTGATGTTTAAAATTCTCATATACAGTAAATGAGCTCTACTCAAAGGGCTGGTTCACACCATGTGCTTTAAGCTACTTTGATCTGAGTTGATCGATGCAGCTCAGTGCAAGGACACATAGAAAACTATTGTTTTGTTGCTAAATGTTATGCTCCACTACTGTGACCAATTGAATGCACTCGTAACAAAAAGTAGTGGAGCATATACACCAATCAGCCATAACATTATGACCACCCACCTAATATTGAGTATGGCCCCCTTTTGCTAAGACAGCCCTGATGCATTGAGACATAGACGCCAAAGTAACATCTAGACATGTGCACTTTGTTTTTGTTTCATTCATTTTATTGTTTGTTTTTTCATTTTTCGGGTCATTCGTTATGATCGCAATTCGTAAATTCAAAAATCCGAAAATAAGAAAGAAAATTAAAAAATTTGAAAGAACGAAAATTATAAATAATAACTATCTACTAATAACTAAGTAGTAACCACTTCCTGCCCAGCCTATAGACAAATCATGGCCGGGCAGTAGTTCCGTTATCCTGACTGGATGTCCATTGACGCCTTTCAGGATAACTTGTGATTGCGCACCCGTAGGGGCGCGCATCGTGGCAATTAGTGGTGCGGTGTGTCAGTCTGACCCACCACATTATCGATCTCGGTAAAGAGCTTCCATCGGAACCTCTTTACCACGTGATCATGGCTGGTCACAGTGTAAACAGGAAGAGCCGTTTATCAGCTTTTCCTCTATGCGTATCTGCAGACGTGAGTAGAGGAGAGCCGATCGGCGGCTCTCCTGACGGGGGGAGTTTGAGCTGAATGTTTATCAGCCCAGCCCCCCCTTAGGATCACCACCCAGGACCCCCAGGGAGCCCACCAGGACCACCAGGGAATGCCCACCCAGGGACCACCAGGCAAACGACCAGGGAGCCCATTCTAACTACAAGGGAGCCGATCCTAGACCACCAGGGAGCCCACCCTAGACCACCAAGTAAGGGGCACAATGCCCAACATGGATGGCACTCAGTGCCAATTTTAGATGCCACCCAGAACCACCAGGGAATGACAACCTGTGCAATCTGTCATTGCCACCCACCAGTGCCAGCTATCAGTGCCCACCAGTGCCACCTACCAGTGCCCACCAGTGCCACCTATCAGTGCCCATCAGTGTTGCCTATGAGTGCCCATCAGTGCCACCTATCAGTGCCCATCAGTGCTGCTTATCAGTGTCACATATTAGTGCCCATCAGTGCTGCATATAAGTGCCTCATCATCAGCACCACCTCATCAGTGCCGCCTCATCAGTGCCAATCAGTACTGCCTCATCAGTGCCCGTCAGTGTAGCCTCATCAGTGCCCACCAGCAATGGACAAAATGTACTTATTTACAAAGTTTTGTGACAGAAACAGAGAAAAACTTTTTTTTTTCAAAATTTTTGGTCTTTTATTTGTAGCGCAAAAAATTAAAAACCGCAGGGGTGATCAAATACCACCAAAAGAAAGCTCTATTTGTGGGAACAAAGTGATAAAGATTTTTAAAATTATGTACATAATTTCTCATGTTATCTGATTTACATTCCATCATATATATCTACTTGTTTACCATCTCATGTCTTAAACATTTTTTAAACACAATTTATTTTTCATATAATAACACACTCCCCCCCCATTTTTAACATATAATATTTTATCACATCATATTGACTTATTTATTATCAGTTTATTTGTATGCCTATCATGGTTTTCCAATTTTATTTTATTTGATTATATGAGTATATATATTTAATGTCATTGCTCTATTCAGTTTTTATCCGGTTGACCACTGGGGGCGCACTTGTAACCAGCTTTCACACTGATGTTCGCTCATGGTTAATATAAATAGAGTAAGCACGGACTAGCATGGCATGCCTGATGAAAGAGCACACCTGTTCCCTCCATCACAGGCTGCACGATCAGAAACGCGTCGCATGTTTTATGACGCATGTACTCTCTGACGGTGTGCCCTTGCGGCCAGACTTTGCACGGACAGCTGGCGCAGACACAGCCAGTCAGGATTTGGGCTCTCCTCTGGACGTCTTACACATGGCGGATACAGCTGTGTTTGTCCTATGGTCACCACCTGCTAGGGGCATTGCTCCCCCACAGACGTGCTTGATTTTTCCTTCTAAAATGTGAGTTGCCTACTGTATGTTTTTTAAAATAAATTTTAATAACGTCTGCACCCAGAGGCGCCTTCTCTCTTGTGTTTCTGCAGTATTTGTAATCGGCTTCCTTCCCAGGAGTGCTTCCCTGTATGTAGACATTGCACTAACCATCATTACACAGGACTATATGGACAATACAGGACTCAACGCTTGGCCCTGCGCCCACCACTTGTTCATTATTCACCCATCCCTAGTCACCTTCTATAATTGAGTACGATGTCTCGTGAAGCAGTCCTCTGTCGCACTTTCACTAGCCAACTCTCCCTGATGGCCACGGGATAAAACTGGAGCAGCCCTTCCGAAATCCTTAGCACCCCCTGCAGGCACAACAGGTACTTCCTCACTATTGCTAGGGGTGACTGCAAACATATTTGCTCAAGAATCTGGGCCTGCAAAAAAATGTTTTCCTCCACAACCTCGACTCTTGGTGTACCCCACCTCCAGGGACAAGACAAACAATCATGTCCCAATTTACCACATTCCAGGCATGGAATCTGGAGACCTTCTCTGGTTGCTAAGGGTGATGGCATCCTCTCAGCTGCTCTTTGCTGGCTCTCCCAAACAACTTGACTTTTCTTTCCAGGGCGCTGTGCTGCCTTACGCTTGCCATAATCCTCTGTAGGTGATACCTTTGGCTTGCGATTCTGGGGACTGACATCCCCGGCATTGCTAGGGACGACCATACTCCTTTCAAGCTTTAGGTGTGTCAGGAAAATACTCACCTGCTGGTGGCGTTGTGGCTCCCAGATCCATTGGCTGCAGTTCCAGTGTCCACCAGCGGCTGTGAGGAAAGGGTTTACCTGCGGGTGGCACTGTGACACCTGGATCTATGGGCTGCAGTTCTAGGGTCCACCAGCGAGTGTCTTCCTGCAAACAGAAGTTCATTACTCATCACCTGATGCTTGTTGCAGGAAGGATATTTAAACCCTGTCTATCATGTGCTGATTGCCTTGGTGTTTTGGTCTCCATGTGCCCCTGACCTGTGTATCCTGTATCCTGCATCTGTTCCTGGACCCCTGTTTTGCCGCCTGACCCCTTCCCACCTGCTCTCTCCATCTTCTGTTCTCTGTTCCTGCCCCGTCTTGCCCCCAGCTCCCTTTGACTGATCTCCTGTGTATGACCCGGGCTCGGCTACATTTACGGTTTGGTATTTCCCTATCTGCGGTATATACTTTGTTTAGGCATTTGTACTTTGTGTTTCACTATTTGGTTATTTGTAGGGATGAACTGAACACCCCCTGGTTCGGTTTGCACTAGAACATGCAAACAGACAAAAAGTTTGGGCGAACATTTGAACACCATTAAAGTCTATGGGACCCGAACATGAAAAATCAAAAGTGCTAATTTTAAAGGCTTATATGCAATGGGGACCCGGGTCCTGCCCTAGGGGA
>BLSH010193926.1:0-14118 GCA_018402905.1 Glandirana rugosa
TATTTAGAGTTATTTCCCTGTCCCCATTTTTTTGTAGGGCACTTGCCCTACCCTTACCCCCATTTTACTTCCTTTTGCAGCCCTCTAGGGCTTTCCAGGACTTTGTTACAGGCATTTTGTGCCTAAAAGTTCGGGTCCCCATTGATTTCAATGGGGTTCGTTGTCCGTGCGATCGTTCGGGTTCCGTCCGGACCCGGACTTTGTCCCGAAGTTCGGACGGACCAGCAGAACCCGAACTTCCAGAGGTTCGCTCAACTCTAGATACCACATGTGTGAGACCTTTACATAGCCTAGCTACACAGAGAGGCCCAAAATCTAAGAAGCAACTTCAGGCTTATTAGTGGCATAAGTTACTCATGTCATTTCCTGACTACCTTTCACATTTTGGAGGCCCCGGATCACCAGGTGAGTGGAAACACTGATAATGTGACTACATTTTGGAAAGCAAGCACTCCAAGATCTAAGAGGCATGGCGAGTCTTTTGAAGACATTTTTTTGCCGCAAGTTTTTGGAAAATGCAGAAAGAAAATGAAAATCTTTTTTACATAAAGTTATCAATGTAATAAGATATTCCTTTAAAAAACATTTTTCTGCTTCTTCCAAGTATGGCAATACCTCATGTGTAAGGCTTTTTCACAGTTTGGACTGATTATATACTGGACATTGTATTTTCTGTATCACACGAATCAACCAATTGTGTCAAAACCAATGTACTGTAATGGTTACCTCTATACAAGTGATCAGGAAATATAGCATAATGTACTGTCACCTAAAGCAGTCCCAGTTCCTATAAGCCAAGAATGCCTAGCCTATTGGTACATGGATGCCCCTAGGAATGCCATATTCCCTGTCCAGGAAGTACAGAAGGCCAAAGAAAGGAAGAACAAGAGTTCCTGCTGTTCCAGGAGGGCAGTTGTCCACAGGGGATGGCTGGGACTAAAGCCTACTACACATAGGCATGAATATCGTGAAGGCTCATGCCCGAAAAAGGTCTGCCAACCGGCTCCCGATCAGCAATTTCAGCCAAAGACCAAGAACGCTGACCAGAGTGTTCTGGCAGGGGGCCTTCCTACCCGTTAGAGCACAATAGCACAGCAGGGGAGATTGTTAGTACATCGGCTCTTACCTGAGCTTTCGGGTTGAACGAAACAAAACTAGTAGTGTGTACGAGGCTTAAAGACCTTGCAGGAACATAGTTAGTTAGACATGCAGATGGGTCAGTTCAGGCGCAAGCAGACACATGGTCAGCAAACAGGCAATGGATCGACCCAGGCAGAAGGCAGAAACATGATCAATGAACAGGTCAGGGTTAGTACAGGCAACAATCAGGGCCATCACTACTAGGGTTTGTTCACATGTGAGGTTGGAGTGTGGTAAAACCTCATGGTTGAGTCGCGGTTTTACCGCTCCTCAACTGATACCCCTTTAGCTGCAGTGGCAGCAGTGAGGGGTGTGCATATGCCATGGCTATGATGTCTTACTTCACAGCTGTGGTAGGAATTATACCCCTGTATGCCCACTCATTGTGACTTGTTCAAGTGAATAAGGTTGCTTGTGTGGGATCCAAGGGGTTAAAGTAGGTGGTAAGGAGGAAATACAATGCCTCCTCACTGCCTGTCCAATGCTCTCTGTAAAGTGATCGGAACACGGATGGATCTTCAGAGAGCATCACACATGTGAACAAGTCCTTATGGTGACACTATGACTAGTGATCGGAGACACCAACAGGTATGGTGGTGATCAGAGACATCGTAACTGGTGTGGTGATGATCAGAGACATCGTAACTGGTGGGCGGTGACCATGAACACTTTAACTGGTGTGACAGTGCCGGGTAGACATGTGCACTGCCAAAACATTCGTTCATTTTCGTTACCCTTTCGTTGTTTTTTTTCTCGTTATTCGTAAATTTGAAGATTCATAAAGCTTGAAATTTGTAAATCCTGAAATTCATAAATTTGTAAATCCTGAAACTTGGAAATTTGAAAATCCAAAAATTAAATTAAAAAATCTGAAAATAAGAAAAAAAATCTGAAAATTCGAAATAGTAACTAACTAATAATAACTGCCAATTAGATTGTAGGTATTGGAATTTCCTTTCAGATTTGGCTGTTAGTGAACGTAACGAATAAGAATTAATCCGAAGTTACAAATTATCCAAAATAATGAATGCCACATCTAAACAAATGGAACGGAGCAAATTGATAATAAATAATAATAATAGTAATAATAAAACATTTTTTTTATTATTATTGTTATTTATTATTAATTTGTTACATTCCATGCGTTTAGATACGGCATCTGTTGTTTCGGAAAATTCGTAAATTTGGATAAATTCGTATTCATTACGTTCACTAACAACTACATTTGGAAGGAAATTCCTATACCTATAATTTAATAGTTAGTAGTAGTTAAGTTATTATTAGTTATTATTTCAGATTTTCAAATTTTTGGGTTTTAGAATTTCCGGATTTTCGAATTTACGAAACTTCAAATTTTCGCATTTCTGAATTCTAGAATTTCTGAATTTCCAGATTTCTGAATTTTGGAATATTCAAATCTATGAATATTCTGAAAAATTCACTAAATGGGTTTTCGTTAATTTGGATATTTCCGAATAAATGAATTAGGCAAAATGTGTTAAAAAAACAATTTGGAACGAAACAAATTGCACATGTCTAGTGCCGGGACAAGGACATCTGGTGCCCAGGGCAAAGATGTCAAAATGTGCCCCCCACCCCATTCGTGATGTGCAAGCTTAGCGGATCCTGCAACTAGCAGTCACTTGCTTGTCAAAATCACCGTGCAGCTCCTGATCTGTCAGTTAAGTTTTGCATTGACTTTGAAGTGCTTACTTTTAATACTGGGCACATGCCTGTGTTGTCTCTTTAAATGTTAAAAGTTTGCTATGTACAACAGGGTAGATTTACACCAGGTGCAGCAGGACTATATTGGGTGAGAGAGAGAGAATACAGCCCACACCGCCTCCCGGTTCTCTCCTTGCCACTCCCAGCGCCTGGTTGGCAGGAGCAGTGATGTGATGTCGCTGTCGCTACGTCTATCAGCCTTGTGACAGAAGGAAGATGCCCCATCCCTACAATAAACCGTTGCGCCCAGGGCAGACGTCCCTTCCGCCCACCCCTTGTCACGGCTCTGAGCAGTGATCGGGGACCCTGTAACTGGTGTGGCAGTGATTGGATATGGATAATATGACTGGTGTGTCGTGATCAGGGGCAATATAACTGGGAGTATGAATATGATAGGGAGCAGGTGCCACTGGCCAGTAATTAACCTACCTCTATCTGGGGACTGTAAGCTCTATATTGTATGGAAAGATATTTTTCAATGGAGATGTTATCAAAATACCTAATTCACTGAATTTAGGATGAATAGATATTTGGTTGACCAATTATTGGCCTCCTGTTTTTAAAGCTGAATCCTGACAAGACTGCCGGAATGGCCAATATGAACATCCAAGGAGCACCTTTGGGTTTTCAAGGGTCAAAAATTACTAATTTTCTATCATCCTATCACATTTTATGAGGTCCCAGAGCACCAAGATAGTGGAAACACCCACAAAATGACCCCATTTTGGAAAGCAAACAATCCAAGGTATTTTCTGAAAGGCATAGTCATTTTAACATGTCATTTTTTGCCCCAAGCTTTAGGGAAATGCGGAAAGGAAATTAAAATTATTTTTTTTACACAAAGGTGTCAGTTAATAAGATATTTCTAACACACATCATAAGTATACTTAGAATGACACATTCTGCTACTCCAAAACACATTCTGCTACTCCTTCCAAGTATGGCGATACCACATGTGTGAGACCTTTACATAGCCTAGCTACACAGAGAGGCCCAAAATCTAAGAAGCAACTTCAGACTTATTAGTGGCATAAGTTACTCATGTCATTTCCTGACTACCTTTCACATTTTGGAGGCCCCGGATCACCAGGTGAGTGGAAACACTGATAAAGTGACTACATTTTGGAAAGCAAGCACCCCAAGATCTAAGAGGCATGGTGAGTCTTTTGAAGACTTCATTTTTTTGCCGCAAGTTTTTGGAAAATGCAGAAAGAAAATGAAAATCATTTTTTTACATAAAGTTATCAATGTAATAAGATATTCCTTTAAAAAACATTTTGCTGCTTCTTCCAAGCAGTGTTCCAAGTTGGACAAGGCAGCAACAATTGGTAGAGATTGCTCACAGCATCAGGGAAGCACAGGTACCAGTCATAAGGTGAAACTAATTCAGACAGAGGCAGAGAGGAAGGTTTGCAGGTCAACAAACAAGGAAAATATCAGGAGTCTTCTTCTCTAAGGGATCTTTTGCACTTGGCTGGTCTGTTTTGACGGACTCCGCTGCTCAGGGAGGATCACTCGGCTGATCCCCACTGAGCCAGCAGATGACAGGTCAGCCTCCGCTCACTGTGCATAGAGGGACCTGTCAGAGCCTGTCACGTACCTGGTGGTAGAGTCTGGCTTATGCGGGGGCAACCTCTCTTGCGGCCCTGGTTCGAGAACCCCTGATAGTGGGAACAGGGAGCTCAGGAGCACAGGGGGGCATGAGGGCTGGACAGTCCTTAGCTGGTAGACGGAAGTCCACTGGAGCTCGTGCAAACAGGAGTAGTGATTCAATCCGGGTCGGCAACTAGCGGGCGGTGCGGTACAGCGGGATCAGGCAAACGGATGGTCGGGTACAGGCAGGGTCGGCAACGTGCTGGCTGAAAAGGTACAAAGGGATTAGACAAACGGATGGTCGTAGGAAAGCCGGGATCAGATGCAGGCAGATAGCAACAAGTCCAAAGGGATAGCCGGGGTCACAGGAACGGGTAGTCACTCAGAAACAGCTTGCTGGGGGGCACAGGTGCAGGAAACGCTGTAGAACGGACAGCACCGTGCAATAAGTCCTGCAGGTTTAAATAGGGCCGATTGGCGCCTGTTTCCGGCGTGTGCGCGCGCACGGACGCGCGCGCATGCGGGTGCGCACACGGACGCGCGCGAACGCGCACAGGCGCGCGCACCACCGCGGAAACCACTGGAACTGCTGTATCTTCCTGACATTGCCCCCCCCAAGGGGCAGCCTCCGGATGCCCAACTGGGCTCTCTTGGTCGGATTGCTTCTCCAAAAGGACTTGACCAGCTCCTGGGCATGTAAGTTGTTCTCCGGCTCCCACGAATTCTCCTCAGGACCATACCCCTTCCACTTCACGAGAAACTGTATGCCCCCTGCTCTTCTCCTGCAGTCAAGGATGGATTCCACCTCATACTCCTCCTCTCCGTCTATCATGACTGGTTCAGGTGGGGACGTCTTCCGTCCTGGAAACCGATCTCTGGCTACTGGCTTGAGGAGGTATACGTGGAAGACCGGGTGAATTTTGAGCGTGGGAGGCAGATCAAGTTCGTATTAATTTTCTTCTTCACCGGAAAAGGCCCTAAGAACTTCGGTCCCAGTTTCTTCGAGGGGCAGGACAATCTTAAATGGGTGGTTGCCAACCAAACCCGATTGCCAGGTTGGAGATCAAGTTCTCCACGTCTCTTCCTATCAAAGATTTCTTTGTTTCGTTCCTGGGTTTGGGTGAGGGTCTCCTGCAACAGTTTGTTGTTGGCTTCCAGAAATTTTGTGATCTCCAAGGTGGCTGGGATTGTACTTTCTGGAATGAAGTCAGGCAGGAATGTAGGATGGTAGCCGAGATTCACCCAAAACGGAGACTGCTTGGTAGCGGAGTGCACGGAGTTGTTATAGGCGAACTCGGCTAGAGGTCACAAAGAGACCCAATCATCTTGGGAGTAGGACGAATAGCAGCGGAGATCCTGTTCCAGGGTCTGGTTGGTCCTCTCCGTCTGACCGTTGGACTGCGGGTGGTACGCTGAGGAAAAGGCCAACTTGATCCCCAGAATAGAACACAAAGACCTCCAGACCCGGGAGGTGAATTGCACCCCTCTGTCTGATACCACACTCTTTGGAATTCCGTGTAGGTGGACAACTTCCCCTATAAATACCTTGGCCGTCTCAGAGGCTGAGGGGGTACCTTTCATCGGGATAAAATGTGCCATCTTCGTGAGGCGGTCGACCACCACGAAGATAGTTGTGAAGCCAGCAGACAGAGGCAATTCCACAATGAAATCCATAGAAATTTGCGCCCATGGGCGCTCGGGAATAGGTAGCGGGTTTAGAAGACCCCAAGCTCTGGTTCTCTCCGTTTTGTTCCGGGCACAGACAGGGCAGGCATTGACATAGTTTCTGCAGTCCTCCCTGAGTTGGGGCCACCAAAAGGTACGGGCAAGCAGGTCAGCTGTCTTCCGGTGGCCGAAGTGTCCGGCTAGATGAAGGTCATGACAAAGTTCCAGGGCGGACAGACGGAGCTCCTCTGGCACAAAAACTTGTGTACCCGACCACCATAAACCATCCTTGAGGGAGAGTCCCGTATCTATGGGCATGGTGGTGCCGGATAACTTTTGCCTGATCTGGGATAGAAAATCCTCCTGAAGCAGAAGGAAATGATGAGCGGGTAATATGGTGTCAGGAGGAGGCGCTTCTCCGGTTATAGGGAACATACGCGAAAGCGCATCTGGTTTAACATTCTTGGAACCGGGCCGGTAGGTGATGTGTAACTGGAATCTTGCAAAGAACAGAGACCAGCGCGCTTGGCGAGGCCTAAGTCTCTTAGCTGTTCTTAAATATTCCAAGTTCTTGTGGTCCGTGAAAACCAAGACTGGATGAGCCGCTCCTTCCAGGAGATATCGCCACTCTTCTAAAGCGGATTTGATGGCCAGAAGCTCTCTGTCCCCTACATCGTAGTTTCTCTCGGGGGGAGAGAGCTTCCGTGAGAAAAATGCAATCGGATGCAGAGAAGCTTTAGGTCCCTGCCTTTGGGACAAAACCGCCCCGACTGCGGTCTCTGATGCATCCACCTCCAAAACATAGGGCCGTGTTGAGTCGGGGTGCTTGAGCACAGGTGCTGAGGTAAACAGTCTTTTCAGGGTTTCAAAAGCATTCTGTGCTTCCGGAGTCCAGGTGAACCGGGAATTCTGTTTAGTTAGTTGCGTAATTGGTGCAATAACAGCAGAGAAACCCCGGATGAATTTTCTATAGAAGTTGGCGAAACCAACGAAGCGCTGTACCGCCTTCTTGTCCACTGGTGGGGGCCAGTCCACAATCGCAGAGACCTTCTGAGGGTCCATAGTCGTGCCTGTAGTGGAGATGTGGAACCCCAGGAAGGCGATCTCTGTGCGCTCAAAATCGCACTTCTCGGCTTTGGCGTACAAGCCGTGCAACCGTAAACGGCTGAGTACGCTCCTGACATGCTTCCGATGATCTTCTAGGGAGGGAGAGAAAACGAGAATATCGTCCAGATAGACTACCACAAACTGGTCAAGAAAATCCCTGAAAATGTCATTGACCAAGTGCTGGAACGTGGCCGGGGCGTTGCACAGTCCGAAGGGCATGACTAGGTATTCAAAATGCCCGAATCGGGTCCAGAATGCCGTCTTCCACTCATCCCCCTCCCGTATACGAATCAAATTGTAAGCTCCCCGGAGGTCCAATTTGGTGAAGATGGTTGCAGAGCCGAGGCGTTGAAACAATTCCGGGACTAGTGGCAAGGGGTACCTGTTCTTGATTGTAATTTTGTTAGGGTCCCGATAATCAATACACGGCCGGAGGGTATGATCCCGTTTCTCCACAAAGAAGATCCCTGCCCCTGCCGGGGAAGTGGAAGGCCGGATGAAACCCTTCTGTAAGTTTTCCTCCAGATAGGCTTTGAGAGCCCCGAGCTCTATTTCAGAAAGAGGAAAGATCCTTCCAAACGGGACCTCGGCCCCCGGTAGCAAGTCTATCGGGCAATCATACAACCGATGCGGCGGCAGGGTATCTGCTCCTTTCTTACTAAAGACATCTAGGAAGTCTTGATACGCCCCTGGAACAACAAGGCGGCATTCCGAGTCCGGGTCAGGGTTAATGGACATCACCACTGGGGATGCTCTCTGGGAAGGCTGAAAACAGTTGTTCAGGCAGTATGGAGACTGGAACTGGACCTTTCCCTCATCCCACTCAATGTGTGGGCTGTGTGCTCGGAGCCATGGAAGACCAAGAATCACAGGGAAAAGTGGGGAGGAGATGGCATCCAAGACTAAAAACTCTGAGTGGCCTTCAGCCGTTCGGGCTGGCAGAGGAAAAGTCTCCTGGGTAACTGTACCAGACTTGATGTCTGACCCGTCGGCTAAGCGAATCGACATTGGCCGCTCCTTGGGTCTGAGGGGAACCTGATGTTGAGCAGCGAAGGATAAGTCGATGAAGCAGCTGCATGCTCCAGAATCCAGAATGGCCGAGACTTGGATGCTCTCTCCCGGGAGCTGCAGGCAGAGGATGAGAGTTAGATGGGGCTGCGAACTTGGCAGCGATAACACCTCTCCTGGGACTGGCCTGGGGGTCTTGCTGATCTTGACCGGACAACCCCTCACCCTGTGCCCAGAACCGCCACAGAGGACAGGGGTAGATGGACAGACTCAGCCGGCATCGGCTTGGGACTAGGGGGAACAGACCCCCGATATGACATCCAGGCCGGACGGAGAGATACTGCGGCCTTCTCTGCTCTGCGCTCCCGCAGGCGGCGGTCTATCCGGATGACCTGGCTGATCAAAGCTTCGAGGGTAGGAGGGACCCTCACACGCGCCAACTCATCCTTAAGGGAATCGGAAAGTCCCAACCGGAACCGGTGGCGGAGGGCGGCGTCGTCCCAGGCGGTTTCTGCGCTCCAGCGCCGGAATTCAGAAACGTAGTCCTCAACCCGGCGGCCGTCCTGCTGGAGGGCGTAGAGCGCGGCTTCCGCTGTGGCCGCCAGGTGTGGGTCCTCGTATAGTTGACCCATAGCAAGGAAGAACCTATCCAGGGTGGTGGTCTCAGGGGCGTTTTGCTTCAATAAGCAGTGAGCCCAGGACTAGGGGTCATCCTGAAGAAGTGAGATCACCAGACCCACCTTGGTGGTTTCCAAAGAAAACGTGCGGGGCTGGAGAGCAAAGTATAACTTGCAGGAACTGCGGAAAGCCCTGAACTTCCTGCGGTCCCCTGCAAACCGCTCCGGCATTGGCACCCTTGGATCCATGGGCTGAGTTCCTGCTGTGTGGGTAGGCATATGACCTCCGCTTGGAAAGGCAGGAGTGGCCAGGTTCTGTACTTGGTTTTCCAAGCGAACATATCCTTCCTGAAGGGTCTTTACTGCTTGGGATAGTCCAGCAAGGTGTACACACACTTCCTCCATGGGAGAGGGCCCCGGCGCAGACTCTGACGGGGCTGTCCGTTTCTGTCACGTACCTGGTGGTAGAGTCTGGCTTATGCGGGGGCAACCTCTCTTGCTGCCCTGGTTCGAGAACCCCTGATAGTGGGAACAGGGAGCTCAGGAGCACAGGGGGGCACGAGGGCTGGACAGTCCTTAGCTGGTAGACGGAAGTCCACTGGAGCTCGTGCAAACAGGAGAGTAGTGATTCAATCCGGGTCGGCAACTAGCGGGCGGTGCGGTACAGCGGGATCAGGCAAACGGATGGTCGGGTACAGGCAGGGTCGGCAACGTGCTGGCTGAAAAGGTACAAAGGGATTAGACAAGCGGATGGTCGTAGGAAAGCCGGGGTCAGATGCAGGCAGATAGCAACAAGTCCAAAGGGATAGCCGGGGTCACAGGAACGGGTAGTCACTCAGAAACAGCTTGCTGGGGGCACAGGTTCAGGAAACGCTGTAGAACGGACAGCACCGTGCATTAAGTCCTGCAGGTTTAAATAGGGCCGATTGGCGCCTGTTTCCGGCGCATGCGCGCGCACGGGCGCGCGCGAAAGTGCACAGGCGCGCGCACCACCGCGGAAACCACTGGAACTGCTGTATCTTCCTGACAGAGCCCCCACTCTCCTCTATGGGGGATCGGATGAAAACGGATCCGCCTGTCCATTTTCATCTGATCCAACAGAGGGATGGAAAATAGGGTTTCCATCCATCTAGATTTAGCGGATCAGATGTCAGCGGGCATGTCACCGCTCCATAGAGATGTGTGAAAGAGGCCATAGACAGAATTTTCAAACTTTAAGTGCTGGCTCACTTTAACCACTTGCTTACTGGGCACTTAAATCCCCTCCTGCCCTGGCCAATTTTCAGCTTTCAGCGCTGTCACTCTTTGAATGACAATAGTGCGGTCATGCTACACTGTACCCAAATTAGAATTTTATAATTTTCTTCCCTTTTTTTTGGTGGTATTTAAAGCGGAGTTCCACCCAAAAATGGAACTTCCGCTTTAAGCACTCCTCGCCCCCTTACATGCCACATTTGGCATGTCATTTTTTTGGGGGGGGGGGGTGTGTTCCCAGTTTTCAGAGGGACTTCCTGTCCCTCTTCCTGCTTCCGTTTCTGGGCTGCCTAGGCAACTCCTCCTCTCCCCCTGGGCGGCCCCTCCCTTCTGGCAATCTTCTGGGACACGTCACAGGTCTCAGAAGATTGCCTGGCCACTAGGAACGCGCCGCGTGACTCGTGAAGCCACGGCCGGTGCCCACACTTGCAATGACAGTGCCGCAGGGAGGAGGGGGAGATGAGCGAGGCTTCGGGCGCAGCCATCACTGGACCGGGAGACAGGTAAGTTAATGTTTATTAAAAATCAGCAGCTACACTTTTTGTAGCTGCTGACTTTTAATAAACCAAAAAACGAGTGGAACTCCGCTTTAATCACTGCTGGGTTTTTCATTTTTTGTTAAAAAAATAAAAAAGGCTGAAATTTAAAAAAAAAAAAAGTTTTGAAAGCAGGTAATTTTTCCCCTTAATTGATGTGCCCAGATGCTGCATTGATGACTACTGATAGGCACTGATAAGGTGCATCTGGTGGGCACTAATGAGGCAGCACTGGTGGGCACTAATGGGTGGCACTGATGGGTGGCACGAATGTGTTGCACTGTAGGGCACTGATGGGTGGCACTGAAGGGCACTGATAAGTGTCACTGATCGGCACTGGTAGGTGACTCTGTTAGGCAGCATAGGTGGCACTGCTGATGAGCCACTGATGGGCACTGGTTGACAGCAGTGATGGGCATTGATAGGTGGCACTGGTGGACATTGATAGGTGGCACTGGTAGGTGCCATTGGTTGGCACTGGTAAGCAGCACTGATGTACACCTGTAGGTGGCACTGGAGGGCAGTGCCTCTCCGTGTGCGGGAACGATGTCCTTCTGTCTCCAACCAGTGATCTGCTTTTTTTTCCCCCTCACGCTGTCAGTGATCATCACGTGATCAGCTGTCATTGGTTGATCGGCCCCTTACACTGATCTGTGATCAGCCGAATCTCATTGACTCAGTGATCACAGAGCGTGCTGCATACCCCCCGCTGGGGGCACACAGGCAGCTCGTGCACGAGAGGGCATCTATTGATGGCCTCCTGCCAATTAAGGCCCGCGCTGTAGCTGTCATTCGGCTATATCGCGGGTGTGAAGAGATTAAAAATTAGCACTTAAGAATAAGAACCCCTCAAGCTGGCCTTATATGGATTGAAAATCCTTCTTGAACCAACCAGATTTTGATCCATGTATCAGCACTGTGGTTTATACAGAAGTCAATCTACTGATCGGCTTCTGTACAGCCAATCTGCTGGATTCTCCCTGCTTGATCAATGCTGTAGGCTATAACCTGCAATGCTGACCAGTGTATTCTGATAGTGGGAAAGTCTCCTCGCTGTCAGAGCACAATAACAGCAGAGAGGACTCTTTCATTCACAAAAAAAAGTGTGTGGATGGGGAAATAGTCTTTTTTTTTTTTTTTTAACCTGCTGGGCTGCTTATGAATATTTTACCAAGAGTGTGTGGATAAAGGAGTCAGTTTTTTTCATTCAACCAGTGAATGAGGCAGATAGTACCACTAATATATTACTGCCCATGGCTTAAACCTAAAATACCAACAGGCAAGATAACAAAAAAAATCATATATTTTAAGAAAAAGTTATTATTTTAAGTGATAAACCTAAGACCACGTGCAATCTATTTTCTATTTTTTTTTTTCAGATTTTATAAACTTACCTTCGTAATATTCAAAGATTGTGACTGAACATACATAACCAGATGGGCAGTATTGATATCCCTCTCTGCACAGGTTTTCCTGATCATTATCCGTCCAACACCAATAACAGATTCTAGCATAACCTGTAACATAAGAATAGCTAATAAGAATTAAAGAGAAAGTAAGAAATGAATATTGAAAAGAAGAAAATGAAGGGAAAGGATAAAAAGAAAGAAAATAAAAAGAGGAAAAATGGGAGGAAAATAAAAAAGGAACAGTAAATAAAATGGAGGGACAATTGGAGAAGAACAGAAGAAAGAAAGAAGATAAAAATTATGGAAGAAAAAAAAAGAATACATGGGGAAAAGAAAATAGGGAAAGTAAAAATAAACAGTACATAAAATGGAGAGAAAATTGGAGAAGAAAAGAAGAAAGAAAGAAGATAAGGCCTCATACACACAGGCTAAAAAATGTTAAAAAATAAGCAAAACGTCGGGCCCGACATCAGGGAACAATCTGCGTTTTTTTCGGCGTTATGCATCGGCGTTAGTGAGCATCGGCGTCAATAGCCGTTTTTTTTTTTTTTTTAAATCCTCTGCTATTTTTCAACGTTAAAATGTTGGCGTCATAAACGCCGGTTAACATTGGCACGGCATTAGTGGACCTTAGTGAGCGTTCTGTGGCATTGCCGTCAAAAACGCCAAAACGTTACAGCCCTGGAACGCGCTGGCCGTGGGTTCTACTTTCAGCTCACTAAATGCTGATGCCGTCTACAGCTCAAAAATGTTTGCGTTTTTATGGGGCCATTGACCAACACGGAGAGCTGCAAAAACGTGGCGTCAAGAAACATCAGTGTGTATGAGGCCTAAGAAGAAAAAAAAAAAAGATAAAAAGAAAGTAAAAATAAATAATACATAAAATGGAGGGAAAATTGGAGAAGAAAAGAAAAAAGAAAGCAGATAAGAGATATGGAAGAAAAAAAAAAAAAACAAAACATGGGGAAAAGAAAATAAAGAAAGTAAAAATAAACAGTACATAAAAGGGAGGGAAAATTAGAGAAGAAAAAAAAAGAAAGAAGATAAGAATTATGGAGGAAAACAAATTAAAAAAAAGAAAACACAGGAAAAAGAAAATAAAGAAAGCAAAAATAATTAAAAAAAAGACAAAGATGAAAATAGGAAGAAAAGAAAAATAGGAATTATAAAATAAAAAAAGGAAAAAGTAGAGAAGAAAAAAATAACAGAGAAAAACAAAAAAACAAGTGGAGCAAAAAATAGAAGGAAAATGAAAACAAAAAAAAACAAAAAAATAAGTATTCAAGAAATTGAAATTTAAGAATAGAGAGCGAAGAAAATAAAGAAAATACATTTAATAGAGAGAAGAAAAAGGTAAGAAAACAGTAGAAAAAAAAAAGAAATGAGAGAGTAAGACATCTAAACAGGAGAAAGCCATTTACTTACAAGATCCTGCAAGAGCTGATAGTAGAAAATATAAATGTATCACCGACATCACTGTATCACCGGCCGCCTGTGTGATTAGTTACAGCTCTATTAACCACTGCAAACCTTATTGTTTTTTTACAACCTTTATATAAAATAAGGCACGGGGTGGAGACAGGGACATTGAAATGAAATGCTGGTCATATTAGTGACTAGAGTTGAGCGAACACCTGGAAGTTCGGGTTCTGCTGGTCCGTCCGAACTTCGGGACAAAGTCCGGGTCCGGGTCCGGACGGAACCCGAACGATCGCACGGACAACGAACCCCATTGAAATCAATGGGGACCCGAACTTTTAGGCACAAAAATGGCTGTAGGAAAGTCCTGGAAAGCCCCAGAGGGCTGCAAAAGGAAGTAAAATGGGGGTAAGGGTAGGGCAAGTGCCCTACAAAAAAATGGGGACAGGGAAATAACTGTAAATATTTTTAAAAAAATAAAAACATAAAAAAAGCAAAAATGGAGGTGAATGTGGATCATCTTCAAACTGTGTCTGAAAAGTATTAATTAACGGTAGAAGCCATATAACTGTTCTAAAATCATCTTCAAACTAGGGCAAGTGCCCTACAAATAAATGGGGATAGGGAAAATAAATTAAAATCAAG
>BLSH010193926.1:35655-61637 GCA_018402905.1 Glandirana rugosa
AAATTGTGTTAAAATACGGCAAAGATTATACAAACTATAAAATCTCTCGAGCATTGTAAATAATATAATAAATAATTATATAATATAATACAGTAAAAAGTATACGAACTATAAAACATTTGGAGTAGTGGAGAATGTAGATAATATAATAAATATCTAATAAACTACGGTATAGCCTATACAAACTATAATATCTCTGAAAGAATAACGATGTAAATAATATAATAAATATATAATTAGAATACGATAGACTATGTAAACTATATAATAAATCTTTGAAGGACTGATCTCAACTCGCTTGTGGACCTTCAAGCCCAAGACGACCAGGCACGTGCGATCGTTCGGGTTCCGTCCGGACCCGGACCCGGACTTTGTCACGAAGTTCGGACGGACCAGCAGAACCCGAACTTCCAGGTGTTCGCTCAACTCTAGTCAGGAAGTTTCTAAATAATATATCAAATGTATCAGATAGCATAAGATTAATATATAAATAATATAATAAATGTAGCAATAAGAAAGTCTCTATAATATCAAACATATCCGATATGGCATCAAATAATCTATAAATAATATAATAGATGTAAGAGGTGATGAGGTTTACAAAATATCAAGCATATGAAAAATGACATAATATAATATATTAATAAATAATATAATAAATGTTACGAGCTCTCTAAAATATCAAACATATTAGAAACGGCATAAAATTGTGTTAAAATATTTCTGCGGTAAGTGTATCAATGGAAGATCACCTTGTATCAGCCGGTGGTGTGCTCCACCGATCACTTGCCACCGCAATGTGGGAGTAGGTGGCTTTATATATACACCCTCCTACATCCAGGAAACCACCATCCAGCAGTTAATGTGCAGTGGCTGGACAGGGGGCAGTTAAAACAAATCCAGCCGACAAACTTTTCTTGAGCAAAATGCACACTTTTTAACCACTTGCCAACCACCCTCCACAATTATACAGCGGAAGGTTGGCTCGGCTGTGCAAATCGCCGTACCGGTACGGCGGTCCCTTCAGAGCCAATAGCAGGTGTGATGCGGCGATCCCCGGAGCCGATGCGCGTGGCCGGCGGCCACGGTGTCCGCCGGCCACCCAAGATCGCTCCACAGAGAGCCAGACCGGGGATCTGCCAATGTAAACAAACAGATCTTCGTTCTGTCAGGGGAGTAGAGAGAGATCTGCTGTTTCTAGTACTCAGGAACAGCAATCTCTCTCCTCCCTCAGTCAGTCCACTCCCCCTACTGTTACAAACACCTCCTTAGGGAACACTTAACCCCTTGATCAGCGTGTGGGATCCCCAGCGCTACTATGGGGTAAGAGTGAGAAAATAGGTGAAATTGGTAGGTGATGGCACTCCAAATAATGTTAATATATAAATAAATAAATAAACATGTAAATATGTGTAAATAATGTGCTGACTGCTGCAATATCTAATATATTTTTACAACAAATGTAATATATGATGGATACAGAGTAAATGATATTGCTCAATCCGTAACATAAAGTGCCAGAAATTATATATATCCCATATCACAAAGCAGTGTTCAAATGTCAAATCAAAGGTGACTTGGTGCAGCTCTGAGGAAGGGGGTGCGCCCCCGAAACGCGTCAACTTTTATCCTGCCTTGCGTCTCGATTTTATGTGTTGTCTTCTTATGATGCTGATTTTATGAGTATCCATTTTTAAAACTTTTTATTCCCATTAAATTATCTTTGGTAATGCACTAGGTGTGCGCGCCTTCCTTTGCCTTGTTTTTCAGTCACTTTCGGATCGCCCCATCCAGGGCAGCATCCATCTGGTCTTGGATCCGTTGGTGTTCCGGTTGTCTGCCATCATGAGGGACCTTTAGCGCTGGAATTGACTATTTTTTTCAAAAGTGACTCATGCAAGAAAACTCATATATAGATCTATTAATGCATCAATAACGTGTAGTAAAAAATTATATCAACACATGCGCTGTCTGGCAGAGGCATACACGTTATAAAAGTGACTGAACAGAATTACAGAACATTTTTTGATAAGACCAAACAAAAGAGATAAAAAAGAATTCCATTTCCTTATAGTGTACAAATCGCCATGCTGAAATCAAGATCTTATTTAGATTTTGTGAAATGATTCATGTAATTTCTAAAACATAATCAAATAGAGTAACATATGAGCAATACAGCAAAGGATCAGAGTAATAGGGTAGCCAGAACTTTCTTCGGTGCCACCGGTACATGTGTATTCAACCGTCTCGAGTAGAGTAAATTTACCAAGATATTGTGGACCAAATTCACAAAAGCTATCAGTGGCGCAACCTCGATTGGAAATCTTTTGCCGCCAGAATGGTATTTTATCGGTGTAGTTAAAATATTCTGGTGCGCCGTCCCCATACCAGTAGTTTTCCAGATATGTTTCATCATAGTATGCTGTAAAAATAAAGAAATTAATGAATATTCCTGATTAACAAACCACTCCAGCCCCAGGGTATAAGTAACACGTTAAAGCAGAGGGTCGGCAAGCACGCGATCGCAATCTACCATGGGCGGCTGAAGGGTAGATCACAAACACGGCCCAGCTTTGCTGGTCTTTCCCTGAGACTCCTCCACTCTCATCTTCACTGTAGAGCGTAGAGCGGGAGGCAGCACAATACTGGATGGAGGGCGGGAGGTGCCTCAGTTAACCTTTTCGAGTTAACCAGCAGGTGATTGGTTGCTAGGATGTTGGGCAGTCCTAGCAACCAATCATCATCTTGCTATTGTAAACATGTTAACACCAGCAGCTCCTGCTTTTCATTTTTATTTTAATATTTTTAATTTTTTGATTATTTTTTTACACTTTTTATACATTTTTTTTTCTGTCACAACGGGACTAAAAGCCCCAATGTGATGCTATATAATAACATTGGGCACTGCCCTCCACTGCAGCTAATCAAGCACATATCGTGCTTGATTAGCTGCTATCCTGGCTTCAGCAGCCGGGACATAAACGTCCTGAACGCGTAAGTGGTATAATACATATCACTAGTTACAGGGGGAATCGGGGAGGAATGTGAGAGCCTTACTACCACTGCGGGTGCCAGCGGGGGGCTGGAGGGGTGCATATAGAGCCACCCAAATCACTTTTACCTGAAATCCTTTAACTTTTTTTTTGCCACTAGATGTCCTCAGTCTGATAAGTAGCAAGATTCACCCTATTTCCTCTGAGCCCAGGTCATCCTGGACTCTTCTCCAAGCTTTGGCTGGGTACTGAAAGATAAAGCTGTATTGTGATGAGCTCATCTGTCCCTCTGCTCTCACCTACTAACAGAATGTTTCTTGTCAGCACATAAACGTGTTGGCTACTTGTGCTGCTTCTTCCTCTCTGACTCTGGCCCTGCTGTAAGAGGCTGATACCAAGCCACATTCAGGTACTTAAACTGCTTGCATCTCAAAATACACTTAATGATGTATTAATGATCACAGAGCTGCATTCATTATTATACAGGATTTTTATAGCGCCAACTATTTGCACAGCGCTTTACAATATAAAGGGAGATAATACAGTTACAGTCCCAGGACAGGGTCGTCCAGCGCCCAGGGCAAGGATCCAGAATTGCGCCCCCCTCCCTTAAATGATAATACATGCCATAGAATGGGTGTACCACCCTGCATCTATTCTTTTTCCCCCTTGCCCTCTGTGCTGGGGCAGCTGCCCCTCCTGCCCACCCCTTGTTCCAACCCTGTACAGTTACAATGCAGTAAAAGACAAGAGGGTTACAATGTGTGTCTTTTATATCTAATTGGAGTTCAGCTTGGCCTTGGATGCACTTTAAAAAACGAACATAAATTTAAGCCAACCCTGTTCTAGTTTTTCTATACATCTTTTCATAAAAAAACAATATCCTATAAAAAAAAAGATACATATTTACAATACTTGTAGGCAGATCCCCCCAAGAATGTTACCTTGGAATTGTGTGGTTTTCAAAGCACAGTTAGTCTCGTCCCCTCGACACTCCATTACTCCATCAGGTTCACAAGCAAAAGTTTCAACAGAAGAGCATGCTGGACATGTTACTCCACTGGGGTCAGAGCTTGTCCTTACCGCTATAAAATAAAACAATGATGTCATATAGCTCTTCTGTGTGTCTTTTCCTTAATGTCATTAACATTTCACAAGTCAACAATCTGACTGACTTTAAATAAAAATCCAGCCACATTTTAGATCAGGGCTCCTCAACCAGGGTTCCGTGAAACCTGGTGTTCCTCCAAAGGTTGCTAAGGGTTCCTTGAGCAATGGTCAATTTCTACCTCTCAGATAAATTCCCAATGACGTCATTGATCTTTTTAGCTATCTGTAAGGGGGGAATTCTTCCCAATGACCACAAGTGTAAGGAGCATTCTTCCCATTGACCATCACACTAATGTATCACGAGTTGTAGATTTTTAATTTTTTGCAGGGGTTCCCCGAAGCCGGAGAACTATTTCAAGGGTTCCTCAGTGTTGAAAAGGCTGAGAAAGGCTGTTTTAGAGTTTTGCTTCACTAAAAAAATGAAGGTTTTGTTTTGTTTCGCTTCACTAGTTAACCAATTTCATTTACTTAGATTCGTTAAATTTGTTTAATTTGTTTTTGAAAATTGGTTTTGGTTATTGGTATTGGAATTTGACCGCATTCGAAAAACATTTCAACCAAATTTGAAAACATTTAAACCGCATTCGAAAACATTTCCACCACATTAAAAAACATTTCAACCGCATTAATAAACATTACAACCACAATAGAAAACATTTCAACCACATTAGAAAACATGTCAACCGAATCTGTGTGTGACAGTTGTTTTGGTGTGCACTGATGTACACTGTGACAGATGTTGATGGGACACTAGTCATACAGATGTTTTTGTACACTGGAACATGCCTGCTGTGACAGCTGATGCACTTGTAAGCTCTGACAGATGTTGATTGGACACACACTACTACTGCTACTACAGATGTTTTTGGGCACAGGTACACTGTGACAGATGTTGATGGGACACTAGTCATACAGATGTTTTTGTACACTGGAACATGCCTGCTGTGACAGCAGATGCACTTGTAAACTCTGACAGATGTTGATTGGACACACACTACTACTGCTACTACAGATGTTTTTGGGCACAGGTACACTGTGACAGATGTTGACAGATGTTGATGGGGCACGAATAGTACACCTAACCTAGAGACAACATTTTTAGAAAGGAAGAGTGACCATCATTTTTTTCATCAGCAGGAATATAATGTACTAATTTTGATTTTATTTTCAAGTTCAAATCAATTGGAATTAGTAACAATTGGAATATTGGATTGTTATTTCTGTCAGCTCAGGTAGCCCTTGTACAATGCACATATATGTTTCATTTAAACAACGGAATACTGGACAATTCTTTCCTGCCTGGGCTATTGTTCAGCTTTCACATCAGATGGTGCTGGGACACTAGTATCACAGAGGTTTTGTGCAATGGTACACTGTGACAGATGTTTTGGTGTGCCCTGGTACACACTGAGATGGATGTTGATGGGACACTAGTTGTCCAGATGTTTTTGTACAGTATTAGTAGTTGTAGTATTTTATTCTATTATTTTCTATTCTAATCTATGCTTGTATTTCCTATTCTATTCTGATCTATTGTTTTCTATTCTATTCCAATTCTAATTTATTCTATTTGTATTTTGAATTTCAGAAGTGGGTTATATTATTTTCTGTTGTATTCTATTCCTTTATTTTCTATTCCATTTTGTTCTGTTTTACTCTATTCTTTTCTATCCTTTTATTTTCTATTTTATTCCTTTATTTGCTGCTCTATTCCTTTATATTCTATTCTATTCTTTACTATTTATTTTTTGTATTCTTTTGTATTCTATTACTTTATCTTCTGTTATATTTTATTGTAATAGGAAATTCAAATTTAAATCCTATTTGAAAACAATTTGAATTTGAAAGTGATTCAAATCGAATATGAAAATCATTCCAATTGAAACACTGTTCTAATCGAATTCAAAAAGGGTTCAAATTTGATTTGAATTTCGTCCGAAATGTTATTTCATATTAGTTTAAATTCGTTACTATTGAAATATGTAAAATTCAGATAAATCCGAGTTTCCATATAATGAATAATTTGTCTGAATTTTGATTCAGAATTAAATGAACTCACCCAGTCACTATGGGATTCATTTTCTGTATTCTGCAAAAAATCTGGATGATCTTGCTTTCTCCGTCTCACCCTCTTGTCCATGCCCCCAATTCAGCTAGAGATTTTTTAGTGCAGTGTTGGCAGCTCTGCACATGCTCAGTTTTCAGTGAGTTTCTATGCTGAGCATTATTTCCCTATCACATCTGAGCAGCCCATGTGATTATAGAGTCACACATGTGGGTGTATACAGAGTGGTAAATGACAGCCCACTCCCTCCCCCCTCCTCCATGCCTCTAACCAGCTGAACACAATGTAGATTCATGGAGGCTTCACCTCCCATTTATTCAAAGACACAGGGTGGAGGGGAATGTGATTAGCAGAAATCAGTCCACACCATGTTATTGCCAAAACATAATGCAGATTTATTTCAAATATATGTTTGTATGACAATTTAAAACAGTTTATTGATATTAATTATTCATTTTTAGTCTGTGCTCCAAAGGCTGTATTTTTTTATTGTGAATATGTGACCAGTAGTGTTGGGTGAACGGTTTGGGCCGAGCACAAGTTTGGCGCAAACACGATCTGTTCGCCCATTCGGCGAGCACCCAAATTCTCAGGGTGTTCGGCCGTTTGTTCAGCCCGCCAAAGGCCCCACAATGGAATCCCCATGACTATGTCCTGGAGGGCGGAGTAAAACATGTTGGGGGCATGGCCTGGTCTGAGTCCAGGCTGAGGTTGCCACTCCATCCATTCACTGCAGCAGGATACCATAGATGTGCAACTTCCAGGGGTCACCCTACCTCCCATTAATTGGTTCCCAGCCAGTGTCATTAGTACAGGGACAGTGCATATTTTTTTAGCACTGATCATTGTTTTAGTGTCACTGGTCCCCAAAAAGTGTCAGTTAGTGTCCTGACTGTCCACCACAATACCACAGCCCCGCTATCAGTCGCTGATTGTTGCAATTACAAGTAAAAATATAAAATAAAATAAATAAATAAAAATATCCCTTATTAGATGCTATAACTTTTGTGCTTATTGGGATTTTTTTTAATCAAAAATATATAGCAGAATACAGAGTGGCCTGAACTGATTTGATTTTTTCATTTTTTTTATTGGATATGTTTTATACCAGAAAGTAAATATATATATATATATTTTTTTTTTTCAAAATCGTTGGTATTTTTTTGTTTATAGCGCAAAAAATTAAAACCACAGAGGTGATCAAATACCACCAAAAAAAGGTATTTTCGTGGGAAAAAAAACAGAATTCGATTTTGTTTGTGTACAGTGTCGCCTGACCACGCAATTGTCAATTAAAACGACGCAGTGCCGTATCAAAGGGGGGGGGGGTAAATCTTCTGGAGGGCAAGTGGTTAAAGTCACTACAAATCAAAAGGTCAGATACAGTAGCCTTATGCTTCTCTCCCAGAATATTAGGTTTATTTATTAAAAATAAAAAAATGTGAATGCCTCAAGCCTTTGCACAACCATTGTTAACAATCACTATAATTTATCTTAGATGTATATTTCCTATGATTGTCAGCCCCATCTAGTGGCCATAATGCAGTATCCTAATTGTGGTATTTCAGGAAAATATTGCATTATAGTTGCTGGAGCTGACAATCTTAGAAGATAAACCAACTTATGGTAATTAGTCCTGCCAGTTGTGTGCATGCTTGAGGCATTAGATTTAGCTTTAGGATTTAGGATTAAAATTACTATAAAATGAAAGCAAAGGTAGCCTCCATGTTTCCCTGCCAAGGTTTTTTCCAAAAAAAAAAGCATTGCCATTTATTATAGATACTTACTTGCAGGTACATCCGGGATACAATTGTCAGTGTCACAGCAGGCGGTAGCTATCCATGTCGTTTCCACTCCAGAGCTGTAACTTCCCATGATACCACATTGCTCTGGTGGAACACATCCACTGCGAATGTAAATATAAGTGCGCGGCTGGGAAATATCTGCAGATATAAATGTAGTCAGTTTTAAATACTTTAAATTTGTATAAAATGTGGAAAGTTGTGAAAGGTGTGAAAAGTACACTATATATTACCAAAGGTATTGGGACGCCTGCCTTTCCACGCACATGAACTTTAATGGCATCCCAGTCTTAGTCTGTAGGGTTCAATATTGAGTTGGCCCACCCTTTGCAGCAATAACAGCTTCAACTCTTCTGGGAAGGCTGTCCACAAGGTTTAGGAGTGTCTATGGGAATGTTTGACCCTTCTTCCAGGAGTGCATTTGTGAGATCAGGCACTGATGTTGGACGAGAAAGCCTAGCTCGCAGGTGTTCTATCAGGTTGAGGTCAGGATTCTGTGCAGGCCAGCCAAGTTCCTCCACCCCAAACTCACTCATCCATGTCTTTATGGACCTTGATTTGTGCACTGGTCCAAATCATTTGGTACTGAACAAAAAATGTTAAAAGATTCTCCCGTAGGGAATAAGTAACCAATTAAATGTTGACTGAATATAGAATTTATGTCAAATCATTTGGTGGAGGGGGGGTTATGGTGTGGGGTTGTTTTTCAGGGGTTGGGCTTGGCTGCCTAGTTCCAGTGAAGGGAACTCTTAAGGCGTCAGCATACCAAGATATTTTGGACAATTTCATGCTCCCAACTTTGTGGGAAGAGTTTGGGGATGGCCCCTTACTGTTCCAACAGTGCACAAAGCAAGGTCCATAAAGACATGGATGAGCGAGTTTGGGGTGGAGGAACTTGACTGGCCTGACCAGGGCTGTCTTAATAGCATCATGGGCCCCTGGGCAAAGAAATGCACTGAGGCCCCTACCAGCCTGCCCCAAATTGTGCACCTACTCACAAAAATTACAGTATAAATAATTGATGTAATTAAAACATATATTTATTAGTACTTTCAATAAAAATGTATTTTATACAATAAGAAAACATGCTATAAATCAAAGACTAAATCAACACAAATAGGAGCACAGGGGGAGGAAGAAGGGCAAAGTACATAAGGGGAGGGAATCAGGAGGGCAAAGTAACAGTTCCAGGACGCTGTTCGGGACCTGGCCATCCTGGGAAAACTTAGTAAAATGCATGACTATCCTAGAAGATACGGGACAGTTGGCAAGTATGATGTAATGCAAGATTTATCATGGGGCCCCCATGCACCTGGGGCCCCTGGGCAGTGCCCAAGTGTGCCCAGGCATTAAGACAGCCCTGGGCCTGACCTCAACCCGATAGAACACCTTTGTGATGAATTAGAGTGGCGACTGCCAGCCAGGCCTTCTCATCCAACATCAGTGCCTGACCTCACAATGTACTTCTGGAAGAATAGTCAAACATTCCCATAGACATTCCTAAACCTCGTGGACAGCCTTCCCAGAAGAGTTGAAGCTGTTATAGCTGCAAAGGGTGGGCCAACTCAATATTGAACCCTATGGACTAAGACTGGGATGTCATTAAAGTTCATGTGAGTGGAAAGGCAGGCATCCCAATACTTTAGGTAATATATAGTGTACCTTTCACAACTTGCCAAAACATATCTAACGTTAGCTCGGATATTTAAAAATGTAAATATTTAAAGCAGAATTGCGGGCAATTTTTTTTAACCACTAAAGGACCGCCTCATGCACATTTAGTGTTGGGGCACCCCTCTGCGCCAGATGCCATACATGTATGTGATCCGCCATTTCCAGTTAGGGAACATGCATGCATCTGCGGCCCCGCCTGCGCTGTAATTTGGTACAGCTCAAGCCAATCAGCAGGTTCCGGCCCATGATTTATGGCTGGGACCTGCTGATCAGCTTAGAGAATGAAAGTACAGAGCCCTGTGTTTACTAACAACACAGGGCTCTGCACAGAAAGCAGCAATATGGTTGATTTTTTTCTCCCTACAAAGTCAGCCACATCATTAAGTAAAAGCAGCAAACTTTACCCAAATTACACATTGTTAGGCACACAGTTAACCCCTTGATTGCCCCTAGATGTTAACCTTTTCCCAGCCAGTGTCATATGCTGGAGTGGGCTTTTTTTTTCCGTGGGGCCGCATATTTGCGCATCTCCCTTTTTGGCACGCTCCCAGCGCAAAGACCAGGGTCTCATGGAGAGCGCCGGGCCCCGTAGTAATGATTGGGCCTCTGATTGGCTAGCACAGGGATCAGTCACTGTGAAGTCTGCCCCCGTGTTTTCTTTCGACTTAGTATCTCGCTCTCTCCTTGCAGAAAAAAAAAGTGTGTAAAAAAATAAATAAATAATACATAAATAATAATAAATAAATAAATAGAATAAATAAATAAATAAATAATTTGCAAAACACTACCTAGATCAAGGTTTGATCTAGGTCAGTGCCAGGGTTAGTGTTTGGGTCAAGGTCAACGTCTGTTGTTTTTAGAAACATAGAAACATAGAAAAGTGACGGCAGAAAAAGACTGAGTAGTCCATCGAGTCTGCCCCTTTTTATTTGTTTATTTATTTTTTAATTTTTTTTTCATTAACCTTTTTTTTTAACCACTTAAGGACCGGAAGGATTTCCAGCTTTAGGACCGGAGCCCTTTTTGCGATTCGGCGCTGCGTCGCTTTAACTGACAATTGCGCGGTCGTGCGACTTTGTACCCAAACGAAATTTGCGTCCTTTTTTTCCCACAAACAGAGCTTTCTTTTGGTGGTATTTGATCACCGCTGCGTCATTTCTGATCGCCGCTATAAACAAAAGAAGAGCGACAACTTTGCAAAAAAAAACAAATTTCTTAATTTTTGCTAAAATACAAATCCAAAAAAAAAAATATAAAAAAAACATTTTTTTTCACCGTTTTTGGCCGATTTATATTCTTCCTCATATTTGCGATAAAAAAAATCGCAATCAGCGTTTATTGATTGGTTTGCGCAAAAGTGGTCGCGTTTACGGATGATGAGAATTCATTTTTGGGGTTTTTATTTATTTATTTTTTTTTACTAATAATGGCAGCGATCTGCGATTTTTAGCGGTACTGCGATATTTCAGCGGACATGTAGGAACATTTTGACACTTTTTTGGGACCATTGGCATTTATACAGCGATCAGTGCTATAAAAATGCACTGATTACTGTGTAAATGCCATTGGCAGTGAAGGGGTTAACCTGCAGGGGGCGCTCTAAGGGTTAACTATGTTCCCTGGGCGTGTTCTAACTGTAGGGGGGCTGCACTATCTGGGGAAGGGAAGTGGTCACAGCCTTCACGTACAGGAAGGCTGTGATCACAGCCCTTCCCCCTCACACAGAGCGGAGGTCCGTGTTTACTTACACGGACCTCCGCTCCTTCACTCCGGGGGGGGGGCATTGCGGGTGGCCGGCGGCAATCGAAGCCGCCGCACCCGCTCCCTGGCCCTCCCCGGACACAGTGAGCGCGCGGGCACGCCTCCGGCGGCGCGCGCGCGCTCACTGTGCGTGATCTGGCGGCCGCCGTCGTATGACGGCGTTTCACCTTACAGAGCCACTTTGCCGCTGTCAAATGCCGATCGGCGGTCGGCAAGTGGTTAAGATGAGTTTTTTTTTTTGTTTTGTTTTTTTAGCATCAGTGTCGGTGTGTTTTAGGTAGGATAAAAAAAAACAGAATGGGGGGGGGAGTATTTGGTGAACCTCAAGGTGGTCTCATATGTTTTTTGGCATGTTTGTAGATTTTCTGATCAGTTTGCCTCGATGTTTACATTTTGAAATAAGTATGGTGACAGAAGATGACCACATTCTGATCTAGTTGTAAGTTTGATGGTATATTGCTAATGATTTTTGGTTGTTGTTATTTTTTTGTTTGTTTGTTTCTTGTTTAGCTTATATGTGTTCTTCACCCTCAGATGTGATCATGTGCTTCTCCTGATGAAGCGAATTTACCAGCTTGTGAAACGCATCGAGAATGATCACACGGACACAATTTGAATACATTGTGGATATGTGCCCAAGCCACCTGGTTCCTAACTTGGAGGACGTCATGGTTGTTCATGTGATTTTGTGTGTAACAAAAGTCTTTTATACATGTTGCTCTTTTTATGTCATGAATAAACTTTTGTTAATTTTTTACATTTTGTGTGGTGTGAATCAAAAAGGTCCCGTGGGCTATCCATGTTGTGTGCGTTTGTACAAATTGGGACGGAGACACAACCTCCACTTACCCACCTCACGCTGGCAGATTTCTCTACAGAATGGGCACTATGGTTTTTAGGCTGTACTACGAATACAAACAACTAACAAACACATACGTGGCACTGCTGTGATCGTCAGGAGCAGGAGAATTTATTTGGGTTGTTCTTTGGTTGAAGGTTATGGTAGTAGTAAGAATATACAGCTAAATTTAAAAATATATATATTTTACTATTTTGGGCAAGTTTTGCTTTGATAATAAAAAAATCAGGAGATATCCATTACCATTAGACATGTGCAGAGCGAAAAAATTAGTTTAGTCTTGTTTCGTTTCGATTCATTATTTACATAAATTATTTCAATTAGATTTGTTTCATTCGTTTAACTAGTTTTCGGAATTCATTTCATTTATTCGTTTTCAAATCAATTTCGAAAAGTTTTTGAATCCATTTTGAAAAGTTTTTGAATGAATTTCGAATAGTTTTTGAATTTGCAAAGTTTTCGAATTCGAATTCATTTCATATTCGAATCGTTTTCAAATGTGAACAGCTTTACAAATTCCTAGGAGAATGGGGTGAAGTGGAAAATGGAGGAATAGAATGGAAAAAGATAGAATACAATAGAGGGAAATATAACAGAAAATGAAAGACTATAATGTGGTGGAGTGGAGTGGAACAGAGCTGTTTTACTCTGTTGTATTCTATTCTATTGTTTTCTGTTATATTCTTTTCTAGTCTACTGTTTTTTTTTCTGCTCTATTCCTTTGTTTTCTATTCTATTTTGTTCTCTTTGGAAATTGTGAAACTTTTCAAATTCGAGGACTTTTCAAATTAGAATTTGAAAATGTTTCGAACTCAAAAACTGTTCAAAAAGTATTAGAAAATGATTCGAATTCAAACTTCGTCCGAATTTTCTTTTCGTCATTTCGGATTCATTTAAATTCGGTACTATTGTAATCCAGAAAAACGAATCAAATTCGAGGATTATTCGAATTTGAAAACTTTTTGAATTTAAATTTGAAAACTATTCCAATTCAAAAAGTATTCGAAAATTATTCGAATTCCAATTGCGTCTGAATTTTTTTTTCGTTATTGCGGATACGTTTAAATTCGGTACTATTGTAATTCTGAAATTCGGAAATTTCGAAAAACGAAAATTCTTCCGAATTTTAATTGGGAACGAAACTAACCGCACATGTCTTCCATTTACCACCAAAAGAAAGTCAAATTTGACCTGAAAAAAAAATGCGGTATGATCCAACTGGATGCACAGAGTAGTTGTGATGATATGTACGGTTTTACTAACACATGTCAAAGTTTAAAAATTGTGCTTAGGCATCTAGATTTGTCTTACCCTTAGGCATGAAGGGGTTAAGTATTACTGTCATTATTTTAATATTTGCACTTTCATATAGGCTGGATAGTACAGCTCTTGCTATGCTTCTGGAGCACTTATTATAAGGCATCATACACACGGCCGTATCTTTAAAAATAAGCAAAACGTTGGGCTCAACGTCAGGGAAAAATGTGTGTTTTTTTCTGCCTTATGCATCGGCGTTCGTAAGCATCGGCGTCAATATGCATTTTTTTTTAACGTTGTCGTCAAAAACGCCAGGTAACATCGGCACGGCGTTAATGCGCCTTAGTGAGCGTCGGCGTCAATAGGCGTTTTTTTAAAAAAAACATTCCTCTGCTAGTTTTTAACCTAAAAACGTTGGCGTCAAATCCGCTGGTTAACGTCACCCCAGCGTTAGTGAGCGTTTTGCGGCATCGGCGTTAAAAAGGACAAAACGTTACAGACTTGGAACGCGCTGGCCGTGGGTTCTACTTTCAGCTCACTAATGCCGACGCCATCTACAGCTCAAAATGGTCAGCGTTTTTATGGGGCCATTGAATAACATGGAGAGCTGCAAAAAATGCCAAAAAAAATGTCGGTGTGTATGAGGCCAAAACGTCGGCGTCAAAAACGCCAATTAACGCCGGTACGGCATTAATGAGTGTATTGCGGTGTCGGCGTCAACAAACGGCAAAACGTCACAGCCTCGGAACGCGTTCTAGTTACAACTCACTAACGCCGACGCCCTCTACTGCTCAAAAACATCAGCGTTTTTAGGGGGCCATAGAATAGCATGGAGAGCTGTAAAAAACGCCCAAAAATGTGGCGTCAGAAAATGCCCGTGTGTATGAGGACTTAGGACTGTGGCTTCAAAAAACAGAAGCTGTTCTATCGTTATCCTCCTGTCCACTCCCTGTCTGTTACATAGTTACATAGTCAGTGAAGCTGGAAAAAGACTCAAGTCCATCAAGTCCAACCCATGTGTGTGTTTTTTTTTTTTATGTCAGTAATACGTTGTATATCCCCCAATGTTGTGGTCCCTTAGGTGTGCATCTAATAGTTTTTTAAAATTTTCCATACTACCAGCAGAAACCACTGTTTTTGGAAGAGAATTCCACATTCTCACTGCTCTTACCGTAAAGAAACCCCTACGCATCTTAAGGTTAAAACGCCTTTCTTTCATTCTTAGTGAATGGCCGCGTGTTTTCTTGTTTTCCCTTGCGCTGAATAGTTTTGCCCCTATAGTGGGGTCACCAGTACAGTATTTGTACATTGAAATCATATCCCCTCTCAAGCGTCTCTTCTCCAGAGAGAATAAGTTCAGTGCCTGTAGTCTTTCCTCATAACTTAGGTCCTCTAATCCCTTAACTAGCTTTGTTGCCCTTCTCTGAACCCTTTCCAATACCAGGACGTCCTTCTTGAGGACCGGTGCCCAGAACTGGACGGCATACTCCAGGTGCGGTCTCACTAGGGACTTGTACAATGGGAGAATTATTGATTTATCCCTGAAGTTAATCCCTTTTTTGATGCATGCCAACACTTTGTTAGCTTTGCTTGCAGCAGCTTGGCATTGCATGCCACTGCTGAGTCTGTTCTCCACCAGGACCCCTAGGTCTTTTTCCATCCTTGATTCCCCCAGGGGCTCCCCCCCTAGTGAGTAATTTGCGTTCAGGTTCTTGGTACCCAAATGCATTACCTTACATTTTTCTACGTTAAATCTCATTTGCCACTTGTCTGCCCACCCCATTAATTTATTCAGATCTTCTTGCAGTGTTTCCACATCCCGTGGAGAATTTATTGCTCTGCTTAGCTTGGTATCATCTGCAAATATTGAGATTGAGCTCTCCCCGTTCTCCAAATAATTTATGAATAAATTGAATAGGATTGGTCCCAGGACAGAACCCTGGGGAACCCCACTTTCTACCCCAGACCATTCTGAGTATTCCCCATTTATAACCACCCTCTGGACTCGCCCCTGTAGCCAGTTTTCAATCCAGGTGCTCACCCCTTGATCCATGTTGAGGGACTGTTAATGGTTTAAATATTACTGCCCATGGTCTAAACTTAGGAAATATCAACAGGCAATTTAACATACAAATCATGTATTTAAGAAAAAAGGCAATAACATTATTTTATAAAATTAACAACCTAAGACCACATGAAATCTGTTTGTATTTTTTCAGAAATTTTAAACCTACTTTTGTAGTTTTCAAAGATTGTGGCTGAACAGAAATAACCAGCTGGGCAGTTTTCACTTCTATCTCTACAGGGGTGTTCCTGACCGCTAAATGTCCAACACCAATAACAAGATATACCGTAACCTGTAACATAAGAATTGCTAGAAAAGTAAAAAGAATTAAAGGGGGGAAAAAAATATTAAAAAAGAAGTAAACAAAGAAAAAACATAAACTAAAAATTGAAAAAAAGTCAAAGAAAAAAAGAGAAGGAAAATAAAATGGGTAAAAGGAAAATTGGAGAAGAATACAAAGGGAAAGAGAAATATGGGGCTTTAACCACTTCAGCCCCGGAAGGATTTCCTACGTTTTGGACCAGAGCCCTTTTTGTGATTCGGCGCTACGTCGCTTTAACTGACAATTGCGCGGTCGTGCGACGTTGTACCCAAACTAAATTTGCGTCCTTTTTTTCCCACAAATAGAGCTTTCTTTTGGTGGTATTTCATCACCGCTGCATCATTTCTGATCGCCGCTATAAACAAAAGAAGAGCGACAATTTTGCAAAAAAAACCCAAATTTCTTACTTTTTGCTAAAATACAAATCCAAAAAAAAATATAAAAAAAACATTTTTTTTCACCGGTTTTGGCCGATTTATATTCTTCCTCATATTTGTGATAAAAAAAATCGCAATCGGCGTTTATTGATTGGTTTCCGCAAAAGTGGCCGCATTTACGGATGATGAGAATTCATTTCTGGGGTTTTTTTTTTTTTTTACTAGTAATGGCGGCGATCTGCGATTTTTAGCGGTGCTGCGAACATTTTGACACTTTTTTGGGACCATTGGCATTTATACAGCGATCAGTGCTATAAAAATGCACTGATTACTGTGTAAATGCCATTGGCAGTGAAGGGGTTAACCTGCAGGGGGCGCTCTAAGGGTTAACTGTGTTCCCTGGGCGTGTTCTTACTGTATGGGGGCTGCCCTAGCAGGGGAAGGGAAGTGATCACAGCCCTTCCCCCTCACACAGAACAAAGGTCCGTGTTTACTTACACGGACCTCCGTTCTTTCAGTGCGGGTGGCATCGCGGGTGGCCGGCGGCGATCGAGTCCGCTGCACCCGCTCCCTGGCCCTCCCCGATCACAGTGAGCGCGCGGGGGCGCCTCCGGCGGCGCACGCGCGCTTACAGTGCGCGATCTCGCAGCCGCCGTTGTATGACGGCGGTTTGCGATATCGAACCACTTTGTCACCGTCAACCTGCGGTTGGCGGTCGGCAAGTGGTTAAATGAGGCGTGCCATTGTGGATAAATAATACCACATGACCATGTGCATGTAATTCGTGATTCAAAGGTAACATGACCATATACAGAATAAACGTCTCGTGATCTCAAAAAACACATATGTAATACATAAATACAATTATTAAATTTTTATCATTATTATCATGGAATACATATATAAACATGATTCTATCCACATGATAAACATGGTTTCAAATCAATAGACATAGTACATAAAATGTATGCAGTGTCTATGCACTTAATATAAGAACATGATTAGTCCAAAGGAACCATGAATATATACGCATAACATACACATAAAAAAATGAATAAATATGCTAAATGCAAAAATTGATAAAAATCAGGCTGGTCTTAGCACACTTAATAGAAGACTCAACGCGTTTCGTGGCATTACAGCCACTCATCAGGAGTATATAATGAGATGGTACTAGAAAAAGGGGGTAAAAAGGCGTCCATTAGTATATAGTGCCCTCACCAGGACGGATAGAAAATATATTAAAATATTATCATATTGAAAACTTACATCACAGCTAGCCAAGCTGTGTTCAGCTCAGGACTGGGGGACGATGAGAGCCATAAACATATGGCCACATCGGGGTTGAGGCGGGAATTCCCCCCAGAAGACCCCAGAGGAAAGCAGCCACGGGTAGGCCAGACCATCACAGCACAGAATGTGTGTGAACAATCCAACTACAAAAAAAAAGAATATATAAAAAAATATAAAAATATATGGGAGAAAAAAAAATTTTTAAAAAATAAATCTCCCCTTATCCCCTTTTCCCTTCCTTTTCCCCTCCCTTCTTTTCTGCTCTCTTCTCTTTTGTGTACAAACGGGTGTATAAATGTATCCATGATGTGAATGACCATGTGTGAATGGGAGGGACTGGCAGGTGAGGGAATGGGAATAAAAAAGGAATAAAAAAGAGAAAAGACCTGATGCAGGAAAATTTGAGAAGAACAAAAAAAGAAGAAAAGAGAGAAGATAAGATTAAAAAAAAAAGCAAAAAACATGAAGAAAATAAGATTAAGAAATACAAATATAAACAAGGAAAAACAAGAGAAGAAAAAGGAAAAAAAGAATGGGACAAAATAAATACTATGGAAAAAAACCTAAAAAGCAGGAAAAGTGGAGATAAGAATAAGAAGGGGAAAAAAAGGGATTCAAGAAATTGAAATTTAAGAATAGAGAGCGAAGAAAATAAAATAAAATGAATGTTACAAGAGAAAGAGACAAGAAAAACAATAAAACAGAAATTAGAGGGGCGGATATCTAGACAGACAAAAAACATTTACTTACCAGATCCGACAAGCAGTGATAGAAAATATAGCTGTAGTACAGACATCGTTGTAAAGATACTCCACCGCCTGTATTCGTTACAGCTTTATTAACCACTGCAAACTTTACTGGTTCTCTATGACCTTTATGTAAAATAGGGCATGGGGTGGAGAAAGGGACATTAACATGAAATGCTGGGCATATTACTAACATACGGTTTATAATGCATAGTGACAATATGTAGTCTATGATTTTCATAACTACATGCAGTAGTACAAAGAATAGAATAGGTACATGTCATTTAGTGGGTTAAGATCCTATTTGCATTTGCAGATGCACCTCGGGTAAATTTTATGGTACTGTAACCGGTGTTTTGCGTGAAAGGATCTTGTCAGTGATATGTAATAAAGTTGGCTGTATTTGAATGTAAAGGATATGTATGGTTATGAGCCCTAACATCTTTTAGCAGTAAATATTTCCATGTTGTATTGCACTTTGTTTAAAACATGTGTACAAAATATGAGCGTGCTTGGATTCCTGCACGAACCATACAGTCCATGGCATAGGTGGCAAAAATGCCAAAGCTCTGCTCATACTTTTGCTGGCATACCAATATATCCAGGATCAGACACTGCAATCATTTTAGCTGCCGAAAATCTTCTCTCATATAGTATGTATTAGTGGCGGCCAGTGTTTTTTTCTTTTTGGTCGGTGGCATCAGTACCCCTCCCCCCGCCCACTTACCACAGCAGGCCACAGCGGGCGGGTTGCAAGCTAGGGCAGGCAGTGACGGGCTTCGTGGGTAGCAGCAGGCTCTGGTGGCAGTGGCGGGCTCTGGTGGCAGGGGCAGGTTTCGGCGGGTTTCAGGCTCCGACAGCAGCAGGCTTGTATAGATGGCAGGTGACTCCTCCCTTCTTCTCCTAGGCATCCAATAGGATTGCCTGTCCTTTCAGACCCGATTCCCGATTGGCCGGGAGGAGGATCAGAGTTGCAACAGGGAATATTCATTCGCTGTTGCAACACACCTGGGTGGGCTCCAGACTCTATGCTTTGTACTATGAGCCCACCCTATTTTGAAGTCTAATGGCTCTAATCAGTGCTTCAAAAATACACCCCCCCCCCACCTATCCCAATAAAATATATTTACATTTTTGGTTGTAACATGAGAAGATGTGGAAAATTTCAAGGGGTATGAATACATTTTCAAAGCACTGTATCTAATCTGAGCTTTAGCCTTTCCTTAGTAGTGTATAATAGTCTTTTCTAAGCCTTCCCTCTCTCTTAATTATCACCTTCCAGGGTTTCAAAGCCAACAACCCAGGGGCAAGAAGGGCAAACATACCAGGGGTCCATTGTGGGTGCACGGGCGCCACCCCCCCCTGTCCCCACCATAGGAATGCATGGATAGGGAGAGCAGTGGGGCATGGACGGGGGGGGGTGGCACCCTTGCACCCACAATGGACCCCTGGTATGTTTGCGCTTCTTACCCCTGGGTTGTTGGCTTTGAAACCGTGGAAGGTGGTAATGAAGAGGGAGGGAAGGTCTCAGGCACATGTCCCGTCCATGTTCAATCCAGAAAAAGACTATTATACACTACTAAGGAAAGACTAAAGCTCAGATTAGATACAATGCCTTGAAAAAGTATTCATACCCTTTGTGTGTATTTCCACCTCTTCTCATGTTACAAACAAAAACGTATATGTATTTATTGGGATTTTGTGTGATAGGCCAACACAAAGTGGCACATAATTGTGAAGTGGAAGTAAAATGATAAATGGTTTTCAATATTTTTTACAAATAAATATGTGAAAAGTGTGGGGTACATTTCTATTCAGCCCCCCTGAGTCAATACTTTGTAGAACCGCCTTTCTCTACAATTACAGCTACAAATCTTTTTTGGGGATGTCTCTACCAGCTTTGCACATCTAGAGAGGACATTTTTACCCATTCTTCTTTGCAAAATATCTCACATTCTGTCAGATTGGATGGAGAGTGCCTCTGAACAGTAATTTTCAAGTCTTGCCAGAGATTCTCAATTGGATTTAGGTCTGGACTGTGACTGGGCCATTCTAACCCATGAATATGCTTTGATCTAAACCAGGGATGTGCAATTAGCGGACCTCCAGCTGTTGCAAAACTACAAGTCCCACCATGCCTCTGCCTCTGGGTTTCATGCTTGTGGCTATCAGAGTCTTGCTATGCCTCATGGGATTTGAAGTTCTGCAACATCTGGAGGTCCGCTAATTGCATATCTCTGATCTAAACCATTCCATTGTAGATCTGGCTGGATGTTTAGGGTCGTTGTCCTGCTGGAAGGTGAACCTCCATCCCAGTCTCAAGTGTTTTGCAGACTCCAACAGGTTTTCTTCTAAGGTCGCCCTGTATTTGGCTCCATCCATCTTCCCATCAACTAATTAGGTGACTTCTGAAGGCAATTGGTTCCACTAGATTTTAGTTAGGGGTATCAGAGTAAAGGGGGCTGAATAAAATAGCATGCCACACTTTTCAGATATTTATTTGTAAAACATTTTGAAAACCATTTATCATTTTCCTTTCACTTCACAATTATGTGCCATTTTGTGTCGGTCTATCACATAAAATCCCAATAAAATACATGTACGTTTTTAGTTGTAACATGACATGTGGAAAATTTCAAGGGGGATGAGTTCCTGTGCCATACCACAGTTCCTGCCAGTGAGAAGTCTCCATCTAGACTGGTCAGAAAACAGTTGGAGGATACCCCCATGATCGCTGATCTTGTCTTCAGGTCATCGACACAAAGATGAATGTTGCATCGTCCTCAGGGGTGCCTGCAACATTCATCTGGAAGTTTTTCTATTAATAACTATATATAAATAAAAAGAATTACTGCACTAGTAGATTTATACACAGCAGTGTTGCCAACCGTCAGTAAATTTACTGACAGTTTGTAAAAATCTGTGATTTTTACAACTGTCTATAAATATCAGGGTCTGATAATTTGTCATGCTGTGCTGACTTTTTAAGTGTAAACCAGGCAAACTACTTGATATGGGTATTGTCAGTGTTTCCATGTTGTATTTAAATATCAATTGTCTTAGTTTTTAATAGATGTTCAGTTATTTTTCAGGTTGTCGGTAAAAAATGTGCTCCGCCAGTAAATTTTCCATGTTTTGCCAGTAAAAAATGCTGCTGGAGGTTGGCAACACTGATACACAGCGGCTAGCACCACAATTGACAAATATTGTGTGTTAAATCAAGCATAAAAGTACTGCGCTAAATAGCCCATATAGTGGAATATAATTCCATACAGTGCACAGATGAAAGAAAGTAGTGATACAGTCTTAGAGACTTGGTGTTCAAAATAAGATGTCCACAAGGGGCCACCAACAGTATACCCATGCGTAAATAAAGTCCTCATAAGTAATTAAAAATGCTGATCCATAGTCAGTGACGATATCCACTACCGCAGATAGTATGGGTACGCTTACCAAAGACTGAGGACCAAAATACCATACAGTAATGAGTCACAAGAACAGGGGTGAATAAACATCACATAGGGAACCAGGTCACCTGTGCGTTTACTATGGATGGATCTCCCATATCCCAACAATTCTGCTATGGATGGACTCCACTTGCACTAGCCATCTCTCTCAATTCATGCACACATGTAACTACACACCAAGCAATCGCACATAGTGCAAGACTATTGTAAACAAATGTATTAAAATGTATAGAACACTTACAAGAAATGGATGTATACAGCACTGTTAAGATAAAGTCTCAAATGGCATGCAATGACCTCGGCAGGAGCTGGACCCATGTGCGATTGCTTGGTGTGTCTTCACTAGAGATGGGCCGAACACACCCCGGTTCAGTTCGCACTAGAACATCTCAAACAAGCAAAAAATGCTACCTAACAAGCAAACCCTATTAAAGTCTATGGGACACGAATATGAAAAATCAAAAGTCCTCATTTTAAAGGCTTATATGCAAGTTTTTGCCATACAATGTGTATGGGGACTCGGGTACTGCCCTGGGAGACATGTATCAATGGAAAAAAAAAAATTAAAAACTTAAAGTGAGACAATAAAAATGAATTAATCCTTTAAATATTGGGCCTGGGGCGTCCCTTTAGTCTGCCTGTAAAGTGGTGCATCTGTACGATGTATAGAACCTGCTGCAGCAAAACGGACATTTCCAGCAATACAAATAATAAAAAAAATTTAAAACATTGTGTAGAGTCGCACACCCCCCCCCCCCCAGTCCATACCAGGCCTACATTTTTTTTAAAAAATGGCGTAGATTCCCCCCCAAAATCCATTCTAGACCCTTATCCTAGCATGCAACCTGGCAGGTCAGGAAAGGGGAGGGGATGAGCAAGTGCCCCCCCCCCGAACCATACCAGGCCACATGCCCTCAACATGGGAGGGAGGGTGCTTTGGGACAGGGGGGCTTTTCCCCCCCTCCCCAAAGCACCTTGTCCCCATGTTGATGGAGACAAGGGCCTCTTCCCAACAACCCTGGGCTGTGGTTGTCATGATCTGCGCGTGGGGACATACCAGAATCTGGAAGCCCCTTTTAACAAGGAGGCCCCCAGATCCCACCCCTCCTATGTGAATGGGTATAGAGTACATTGTATAGCAAGAATAGCCTGTAATAGCAAGAATAGCCTGTTGTTGTGCACATACAGTATGCAATTTTTAAAAGTTTAGCCAATGGCACCTGATTTCTGGGCCAAGACCGATATCCGGTGTGAATGACCAGAAAGGAGGGGTAAACAATTATTTTGTGTGATGCCACATATAAGATGACTTGAAGCATCTGCAACAGCTGGCTCTGCATAGTATTTATAGAAAAAGAACAGTAATGCTCTATATCTATTCTCATGTATATAACCATTAGCAAATTATTTTATCTATTACTGTTTGAACCCAGCAATAATGTCTGGGTCCAGATAGCCAGGCTATGCATAAACTTCCGATCATATATAGAAACAAAGGTGCCAAGCAAGAGTGTCATTCATCAAGTATTCTATAATAAGAAAAGAAGGGGGAGGAAGTATTCTACAAACGATGTTTACACAAAACAGTGTGGCAATTCAGTTATTCCATTGTTAGCAAAGCCAGAATGCTGTCCATATTACCTGTGAAGATGTTGTTATATTATATAGGTCACCTTCGTGGCACCAGCAGAATGGCTGCTGAAGATGGCAGCTTTTTATATCTCCCACCTAGCCGGAGCCTGATGTCACCGCCGGGGTGCGGAGGCCTATGTGCTGACACGCATGAGCCGAGGTCCAGATCAGTCAGTAGACTACACGAACCAGGAGGTCACTCGGGTGCGGACGATGCCGACAAGTTGGAAGCGCAACACCACAGGTGGGAGGGCGCCCACACCCGATGCTGACACAGTGTCCACACTGCGAACGGCCCATAGCAGCTAACCTTCATGCAGCCGCTCACAACTGGCCCCATATAAAAAGGGACCAGCATGGGATGGAGGTAGCAGAAAAAATGAATAATTGTAATATAATGTTTATTGTATGTTTTTAAAGTGATTGTAAAGTCTCTTTTTTTACTATAAAAATAGCAAACATGTTATACTTACCTGCTCTATTGCAGTGGATTTGTACAGAGCAGCCCGGATCCTCCTCTTCTCGGGTTCTTCTGTGCTTCTGGCCCCTCCCTCCTGTTGAGTGCCCCCACAGCAAGCAGCTTGCTATGGGGGCACCCGAGCCGAGTCACAGCTCCCTGTGTCCATTCAGACACCGAGCCCTAACTTGCCCCGCCCCTTCTCTCCCCTGATTGGCTAGCCGACTTTGATTGACAGCAGTAACAGCCAATGGCACCACTGCTGTGTCAGGAAGGAGAATCTCGGATGGCTAAGACACTCATGGACATCGCTGGACAGAGAGGGGGCTCAGGTAAGTGTTAGGGGGCTGCTGCACACAGAAGGCTTTTTATCTTAATGCATAGAATGCATTAAGATAAAAAAAAAAACTTTTTACCTTTACATCTCTTTTAAATGTACATTTACTCTATCACTTTTTTCTACTAGCCATGATCTATGAGCATTGGCTACTGAAGTGCAGCCCTTTTGTTCTATTCTGTGACCCCTGGGAGTCATGCCCACCATTACCAAGTCATGGTGCGGGTTGTGGTTATGCATGTGTGGCCCCTGCGGGAGATTCTCTCCTAGTGCTGTCATTTGGTGCTGTTCTGCTTTGCCCTGTTGCAGTATCTCACAAAAGTGAGTACACCCCTCACATTTTTGTAAATATTTTATTCCATCTTTTCATGTGACAACATTGAAGAAATGACACTTTACTACAATGTAAAGTAGTGAGTGTACAGCTTGTATAACAGTGTAAATTTGCTGTCCCATCAAAATAACTCAACACACAGTCATAAATGTCTAAAACGCTGGCAACAAAAGTGAGTACACCCCTAAGTGAAAATGTCCAAATTAGGCTCAATTAGCCATTTTCCCTCCCCAGTGTCATGTGACTCGTTATTATTACAAGGTCTCAAGTGTGAATGGGAAGCATGGGGTGTAAAATTTGGTGTTATCGCTCTCACTCTCTCACACTGGTCACTGGAAGGTCAACATGGGACCTCATGGCAAAGAACTCTCTGAGAATATGAAAAAAAGAATTGTTGCTCTACATAAAGATGGCCTAGGCTTTAAGAAGATTGACAAGACCCTTAAACTGAGCTGCAGCACGGTGGCCAAGACCATACAGTGGTTTAACCGGACAGGTTCCACTCAGAACAGGCCTCGCAATGGTCGACCAAAGAAGTTGAGTGCACATGCTCAGTGTCATATCCAGAGGTTGTGTTTGGGAAATAGATTGAAGGGGTGGGGGGTCGGCCTGTCAGTGCTCAGACCACACACTACATCAAATTGGTCTGCAGGATTGTCGTCCCAGAAGGAAGCCTCTTCTAAAGATGATGCACAAGAAATCCTGTAAACAGTTTGCTGAAGACAAGCAGACTAAGGACATGGATCACTGAAACAATGTCCTGTGGTCTGATGAGACCAAGATAAACGTATTTGGTTCAGTAGGTGTCAAGCGCATGTGGTGGCACCCAGGTGAGGAGTACAAAGACAAGTGTGTCTTACCTAGTCAAGCATGGTGGTGGGAGTGTCATGGTCTGGGGCTGCATGAGTGCTGCCGGGGAGCTACAGTTCATTGAGGGAACCATGAATGATCCCCTCCCTTCAGAGACTGGGCCACAGGGTAGTATTCCAACATGATAACAACCCCAAACACACCTCCAAGGTGACCACTTCCTTGCTAAAGAAGCTGAGGGTAAAGGTGATGGACTGGCCAAGCATGTCTCCAGACCTAAACCCTATTGAGCATCTGTGGGGCATCCTCAAACGGAAGGTGGAGGAGCGTAAGGTCTCTAACATCCACCAGCTCTGTGATGTCATCATGTGGAAGAGGATTCCAGTGGCTACCTGTAAAGCTCTGGTGAACTTCATGCTCAAGAGGATTAAGGCAGTGCTGGAAAATAATGGTGGCCACGCAAAATATTGACACTTTGGGCCCAATTTGGACATTTTCACTTAGGGGTGTACTCACTTTTGTTGCCAGCGGTTTAGACACTAATGGCTGTGTGTTGAGTTATTTTGAGGGGACAGCAAATTTACACTGTTATACAAGCTGTACACTCACTACTTTACATTG
>BLSH010193926.1:61647-74630 GCA_018402905.1 Glandirana rugosa
CAAAACACATTTGTAGCAAACATCTTATGAAGGAGGGGGAAGAAAAGAATAATATCTTATGAACTACTTACTGTGAGAACGAACCGTGGAAACAAACATATATACTACCCTTCAAATACGTATCGGACCGATAGACCTGGGTCTGTAATAACGACCCAAGTTTGTCATTATCTATTTTATTAAACGATTACCAATATATGTACTCTTATCTATATGTCCCTCACGTCTTAATAATCCGTTCAACATAAAAACTCCTTATTAAAATAATAACTTGTTGTTGGTACAAGAGTTACTAAGGTTTTTGAGTAATTATATTGATATTAATGAGTTTTTGGAATCATTGAGAACATGGTTGTTGTTCAATAATAAAATTATTCCTCAAAAATACAACTTGCCTAATAATTCTGCACTCCCTGTATATCTATTCTCATGTATATAACCATTAGCAAATTATTTTATCTATTACTGTTTGAACCCAGCAATAATGTCTGGGTCCAGATAGCCAGGCTATGCATAAACTTCCCATCATATATACAAACAAAGGTGCCAAGCAAGAGTGTCATTCATCAAGTATTCTATAATAAGAAAAGAAGGGGGAGGAAGTATTCTACAAACGATGTTTACACAAAACAGTGTGGCAATTCAGTTATTCCATTGTTAGCAAAGCCAGAATGCTGTCCATATTACCTGTGAAGATGTTGTTATATTATATAGGTCACCTTCGTGGCACCAGCAGAATGGCTGCTGGAGATGGCAGCTTTTTATATCTCCCACCTAGCCGGAGCCTGATGTCACCGCCGGGGTCCGGAAGCCTATGTGCTGACACGCATGAGCCGAGGTCCAGATCAGTCAGTAGACTACACGAACCAGGAGGTCACTCGGGTGCGGACGATGCCGACAAGTTGGAAGCGCAACACCACAGGTGGGAGGGCGCCCACACCCGATGCTGACACAGCGTCCACACTGTGAACGGCCCATAGCAGCTAACCTTCATGCAGCCGCTCACAACTGGCCCCATATAAAAAGGGACCAGCATGGGATGGAGGTAGCAGAAAAAATGAATAATTGTAATATAATGTTTATTGTATGTTTTTAAAGTGATTGTAAAGTCTCTTTTTTTACTATAAAAATAGCAAACATGTTATACTTACCTGCTCTATTGCAGTGGATTTGTACAGAGCAGCCCGGATCCACCTCTTCTCGGGTTGTTCTTCTGTGCTTCTGGCCCCTCCCTCCTGTTGAGTGCCCCCACAGCAAGCAGCTTGCTATGGGGGCACCCGAGCCGAGTCACAGATCCCTGTGTCCATTCAGACACCGAGCCCTAACTTGCCCCGCCCCTTCTCTCCCCTGATTGGCTAGCCGACTTTGATTGACAGCAGTAACAGCCAATGGCACCACTGCTGTGTCAGGAAGGAGAATCTCGGATGGCTAAGACACTCATGGACATCACTGGACAGAGAGGGGGCTCAGGTAAGTGTTAGGGGGCTGCTGCACACAGAAGGATTTTTATCTTAATGCATAGAATGCATTAAGATAAAAAAAAAAACTTTTTACCTTTACGTCTCTTTTAAATGTACATTTACTCTATCACTTTTTTCTACTAGCCATGATCTATGAGCATTGGCTACTGAAGTGCAGCCCTTTTGTTCTATTCTGTGACCCCTGGGAGTCATGCCCACCATTACCAAGTCATGGTGCGGGTTGTGGTTATGCATGTGTGGCCCCTGCGGGAGATTCTCTCCTAGTGCTGTCATTTGGTGCCGTTCTGCTTTGCCCTGTTGCAGTATCTCACAAAAGTGAGTACACCCCTCACATTTTTGTAAATATTTTATTCTATCTTTTCATGTGACAACATTGAAGAAATGGCACTTTACTACAATGTAAAGTAGTGAGTGTACAGCTTGTATAATAGTGTAAACTTGCTGTCCCGTCAAAATAACTCAACACACAGTCATAAATGTCTAAAACGCTGGCAACAAAAGTGAGTACACCCCTAAGTGAAAATGTCCAAATTAGGCTCAATTAGCCATTTTTCCTCCCCAGTGTCATGTGACTCGTTATTATTACAAGGTCTCAAGTGTGAATGGGAAGCATGGGGTGTAAAATTTGGTGTTATCGCTCTCACTCTCTCACACTGGTCACTGGAAGGTCAACATGGGACCTCATGGCAAAGAACTCTCTGAGAATATGAAAAAAAGAATTGTTGCTCTACATAAAGATGGCCTAGGCTTTAAGAAGATTGACAAGACCCTTAAACTGAGCTGCAGCACGGTGGCCAAGACCATACAGTGGTTTAACAGGACAGGTTCCACTCAGAACAGGCCTCGCAATGGTCGACCAAAGAAGTTGAGTGCACGTGCTCAGTGTCATATCCAGAGGTTGTGTTTGGGAAATAGATTGAAGGGGTGGGGGGTCGGCCTGTCAGTGCTCAGACCACACACTGCATCAAATTGGTCTGCAGGATTGTCGTCCCAGAAGGAAGCCTCTTCTAAAGATGATGCACAAGAAATCCTGTAAACAGTTTGCTGAAGACAAGCAGACTAAGGACATGGATCACTGAAACAATGTCCTGTGGTCTGATGAGACCAAGATAAACGTATTTGGTTCAGTAGGTGTCAAGCGCATGTGGTGGCACCCAGGTGAGGAGTACAAAGACAAGTGTGTCTTACCTAGTCAAGCATGGTGGTGGGAGTGTCATGGTCTGGGGCTGCATGAGTGCTGCCGGGGAGCTACAGTTCATTGAGGGAACCATGAATGATCCCCTCCCTTCAGAGACTGGGTCACAGGGTAGTATTCCAACATGATAACATCCCCAAACACACCTCCAAGGTGACCACTTCCTTGCTAAAGAAGCTGAGGGTAAAGGTGATGGACTGGCCAAGCATGTCTCCAGACCTAAACCCTATTGAGCATCTGTGGGGCATCCTCAAACGGAAGGTGGAGGAGCGTAAGGTCTCTAACATCCACCAGCTCTGTGATGTCATCATGTGGAAGAGGATTCCAGTGGCTACCTGTAAAGCTCTGGTGAACTTCATGCTCAAGAGGATTAAGGCAGTGCTGGAAAATAATGGTGGCCACGCAAAATATTGACACTTTGGGCCCAATTTGGACATTTTCACTTAGGGGTGTACTCACTTTTGTTGCCAGCGGTTTAGACATTAATGGCTGTGTGTTGAGTTATTTTGAGGGGACAGCAAATTTACACTGTTATACAAGCTGTACACTCACTACTTTACATTGTAGCAAATTGTCATTTCTTCAGTGTTGTCACATGAAAAGATATAATAAAATATTTACACAAATCTGAGGGTTGTACTCACTTTTGTGAGATATTGTATATAAAAAAAGTCTTCAGTTCCGTTTTAAGCCAATCCAGGTGAAAATGAAACAATGATTCACAAAAAAAAAATCAAAATCGTTGGAAAGAAAGGCATTAAAGAGGAAGTAATTCCTGATGGTGTTTACTTCCACTAGGTTACCCTGCAGTGTAAAAACATAATGGGCTAGTATGCATTGCATATTAGCCCATTATGTGCCACTTACCTGCATTGGAAGCCTGCGATGTCCAGCGATGTCCCCGCTCCAGGCTGCATCCATCTTCTGCCCCTCTTTCTTCCGGGGCCGTGATCTCCGGCTCTGTGACTGGCCGGAGTTACGTGGCATCACTCCCGCGCATGCCGCCAGTCACGGCACAATCTTAGTGAAGGAAAGGTATGAAGGCCATTTCTTCACTGCACATGTGCCCGATGATGTGGGCACATGCAAGTACACCCAAGGCCCAATTTTTGCCACCTGTTTGACTGCGGGCTTTCGTCACAATTTGTAAACTAATTTACAACATCAGGCCCAGTTCCTCTGTCCAACAAAGTAACTGCAAGTGGTTACAGTGTTCTGGCACCGCCAGCACCCAAGGCCAATTTTTCGCCACCTGTTTGACTGGGGGATTTCATCACAATTTGTAAACTAATTTACAACATCAGTTCCTCCGTCCAACAAGAGTACATAGTTACATAGTTAGTCAGGTTGAAAAAAGACACATGTCCATCTAGTTAAAAAAAAAAAAATAAAAAAATTATTTATAACCATACAATCCCATATACAATCCTTCACCCACAGTTGATCCAGGAAGGCAAAAAAAACACCCAGCAAAGCATGATCCAATTTTCTATAACGGGGGAAAAAATTCACGCTGGATTAACTTTACCTATAAATGTTAGTACCCAGTTATATTATTTACATTAAGGAAATAATCCAGGCCTTTTTTAAAGCAATCAACCGTGCTGGCCAAAACCACCTCTGGAGGGAGTCTATTCCACATTTTCACAGCTTTTACTGTAAAGAAACCTTTCCGTATTTGGAAATGAAATCTTTTTTCTTCTAGATGTAAAGAGTGCCCCCTTGTCCTTTGTGGTGACCTTAAAGTAAATAAATCAACACCAAGTTCACTATATGGACCACTTATGTATTTGTACATGGTGATCATATCCCCCCTTAATCTCCTCTTCTCAAAAGAGAATAAATTCAGTTCCTCTAATCTTTCCTCATAGCTGAGCTCCTCCATGCCTCTTATTAGTTTGGTTGCCCTTCTCTGCACTTTCTCCAGTTCCCCGATATCCTTTTTGAGAACTGATGCCCAAAACTGAACTGCATATTCCAGATGAGGTCTTGCTAATGATTTGTACAGGGGGGCAAAATGATGTCTGTATCTCTGGAGTCCATAGCTCTCTTAATATAAGAAAAGATTTTGCTTGCTTTGGAAACCGCAGCTTGGCATTGCATGCTATTATTAAGCTTATGATCTACCAAAACTCCCAGATCCTTCTCCACTATAGATTCCCCCAGTTGTACTCCCCCTAGTATGTACGATGCATGCATATTCTTAGCCCCCAAATGCATAACTTTACATTTATCAATATTAAACCTCATTTGCCACACAGTCGCCCAATTAGACAGTGCATTGAGGTCTGTTTGTAAGTTGAAGACATCCTGCAAGGAAGTTATTCCACTGCATAGCTTGGTGTCATCTGCAAACATTGAAATTGTACTTTTAATCCCAGACCCTATATCATTTATAAATATATCGAAAAGTAAGGGTCCCAACACTGAACCTTGGGGTACCCCACTGATAACCTTAGACCATTCAGAATAAGAATCATTAACCACTACTCTCTGAATTCGGTCTTTTAGCCAGTTTTCTATCCATCTACAAACTGATCTTTCCAAGCTTGTAGACTTTACCTTACACATTAGCCGTGTGTGGGGAACGGTGTCAAACGCTTTTGCAAAATCTAAGTATACCACGTCCACAGCCACCCCTCTGTCCAAGGTTTTACTTACCTCCTCATAAAAAGAAATAAGGTTTGTTTGACAACTTCTGTCTTTCATGAATCCATGCTGTCTGTTGCTTAAAACATTTTTATTGTGTAAAATAGCTCTTTTCTTCTTTCTTTTTTCCTCCATCTTCTCCTGGCCCGGTCCATCTTCTGGTCTTCTGCTTCTTCTTTTAGTCTTCTTGCTTCCTCTCTTTGTCTTCAATCTTCATCTTCTTCTTCCTTCTTCTTTCACTGCCGCCACTGTCCCCGCTGCTGCAGCCCAACCCCTGCGCATCTACCAGAATGGGCGGTCTTCACAATGATAGTTCTTTTATAAGAAGGGGCGGGGCAACCCAGTGACGTAGCGGAGTGAACCGCCCCCTTATGACATCATGCGATCTCAGAGGGGGCGAGTCACCCATTTACGTCACCAGGTGCCCCCCCCCTTCTTATAAAAGAACTGTCATTGTGAAGACCGCTCATTCTGGGAGACATGCAGGGGCCGTACTGCAGCAGCGGGAAGAGCGGCAGTGGTGAAAGAAGATAAAGATGAAGATTGAAGATGAAGAGAGGAAGCAAGAAGACTAAAGAAGAAGCAGAAGACCAGAAGATGGACCGGGGCAGGAGAAGATGGAGGAAGAAAGAAGAAAAGAGCTATTTTACACAATAAAGGACTTGTCAAAACTGCCTCTTGTTTTTTTTACCACTACTCTACCCCATACCTATTCACATGGGGGGGGCTGGGATCTGGGGGCCCGCTTATTAAAGGCGGCTTCAAGATTCTGATAAGCCCCCCCCCGCCCGCAGACCCACACAATCAACGGCCAGGCTTGTGGGGAAGAGGCTCTTGTCCCCGGCCAGGGTTGCATGCTCAGATAAGGGTCTGGTTTGGATTTTAGGGGGAACTCCACGTTCATTTTTTAAAAAAATTGGCTCCTTAATATCCAAACCAGACCCGAAGAGCCTGGTTTGGACTGGGGGGGGGGGGGAACCCCACACACTTTTTTTCAGCAATTTTTTGTATATTGCCAGGAACCGGCAATACATTATAGCCGCAATTTTAAATGACAATTTTTCCTATGGAAATGTCATTTTGCTCTGGCTATGTTCTACACCTCACAGAGATGCGCCCTTTCACAGATTAAGGACACCCCCCAGGCACGATATTTAAAGGAATTTTTCTTTTTTTTTTCACTTTAAGCATTATTAAAATCACTGCTCCTGAAAAAAAACGATTGATTTAAAAACATTTTTTTTTCATTGATACATGTCCCCTAGGACAGGACCCGGGTCCCCATACACTTTTTAGGGCAATAACATTGCATATAAGCCTTTAAAATGAGCACTTTTGATTTTTCATGTTCGGGTCCCATAGACTTTAATGGTGTTCAAATGTTCGCCCAAACTTTTTGTCTGTTCGCATGTTCTGGTGCGAACTGAACCGGGGTTAGTTCAGCTTATCCCTACTTACTATTATTCTGATTAAAGGGGTTCCACAGGGAGGTGTGTTGAGTCCAACTCTGTTTACATAACTGTACTCCCATACATGCGTCAAATACTACAGTGAAGTTTGCTGAGGACACCACCTTAGTTGGACTCATACGAAGATAAGAATCGCTTGTCTCACGTGGTGAAAACAGCACATCAGATCATAGGTACAGATCTTAATAATTTGGACATAAGAATGCCGGCCCAAAGCGGGCAAAAGCTATTAGTACAGATCCAACCCATCCGGGTTACAGTGTGTTTGCCCTATTGCCATCATGGAAAATATATAGATCACTCAAAATGCACATTAAGCTTTTAAAGTATAGCTTTTTCCCTAGGGCCGTATTGTCTACAAAACCCACCAGGTATAGAGTTTTAGGAATTTTATGTGAAATGGTTACTGTTTTTAAAAATATTTTATATTCTATTATATTTAGGAACAGATATGTGGGCATGTGTTAGGAGTATGTACAGTATCTCACAAAAGTGAGTACACCCCTCACATTATTGTAAATATTTTATTCTATCTTTTCATGTGACAACACTGAAGAAATGACACTTTGCTACAATGTAAAGTAGTGAGTGTACAGCTTGTATAACAGTGTAAATTTGCTGTCCCCTCAAAATAACTTAATGACTTCTCTGGAGAAGAAGGCATGGCCTTCGAAATATGTTAGCTGGTGCAGCCTTTATGTCCTTTCCATCATGGTCCAAAGATCATCACCGAGTTTGGACTGTCTGCCCCATGTTGGAGGCTTTTGCGTGTTTTCGTCATGTTTGTGAGTATTTTTAATCTTTTTACAATAAACCACAGCGTGGGATAATGTACTAGACCAGTGTGGCTTTTTTTTCCTTCATCAAACTATTATTATTCGAATTATCCTCGGAACGTACTCATCTCCCATCAAACTATTGCGCAGGGCTTATTGTTTGTGTTTCCACTCAGAGCAGGCCTCGCCACAGTCGACCAAAAAAGTTGAGTGCAGAGGTTGTCTTTGGGAAATAGTCATATGAGTGCTGCCAGCATTGCTGCAGAGATTGAAGGGGTGGGGAGTCAGCCTGTCAGTGCTCAGACCATACGCCGCACACTGCATTTAATTGGTCCGCATGGCTGTCGTTCCAGAAGGAAACCTCTTCTAAAGATGATGCACAAGAAAGCCTGCAAACAGTTTGCTGAAGACAAGCAGACTAAGGACATGGATTACTGGAACCATGTCCTGTGTTCTGATGAGATCAAGATAAACTTATTCGGTTCAGATGGTTTCAAACGTGTGTGGCGGCAACCAGGTGAGGAGTACAAAGACAAGTATGCCTCGCCTACAGCCCACTGTAGCTGGCTACACTGGTATGGTGTGGAGGTAATCAGGAACACTGATCTGGCTATGCTGGTTTGGCAAAGCTATGATTGGTGTGGTGGTGATTGGGGACACTGTGACTGGCTATATTATCATGGTGATACTGGGACTGGTGTGGTGGTGATCAGGGACACTGTGACTGGCTGTACTGGGATGATGTCGAGAGGATCAGGAACACTGATCTGGCTATGCTGGTCTGGCAACACTGTGACTGGTGTGGTGACTGGGGACACTGTGACTGGTGTGTTGGTGATCAGGAACACTGTAACTGGCTACACTGGTATGGTGACACTGGGACTGGTGTGTTGGTGATCAGGAACACTGTAACTGGCTACACTGGTATGGTAACACTGGGACTGGTGTGTTGGTGATCAGGAACACTGTAACTGGCTACACTGGTATGGTGACACTGGGACTGGTGTGGTGGTAATTGGGGAATCTGTGTGAGAAGAAATCCTGTGCTAAAAGCACTTTTTTGCGCTTTTGCGTGAGCCGGAAATGGCGCCAAATGGCTCTATTTGGGCTGAGTGCACCCTGCAGCAAGTGCTGTATGATCTACAGCATTTATTGTGTGTTCCCGAGCAACCTGTGATCTGATTATCTGTTCCTGTGACCCTGCTGATTTCTGCCTGCACCGACCCCTGGCTTGTCTACGACCCTGCTTGTCCTTTTGTACCTTTGCTGCCCGCCTGTTGACAACCCTGCCTGGACCCGACCATCCACCAGCCTGCTCCTCCTGTACTGCACCGCCAGCCTGTTTCACGACCCGGCCTGTATGACCACGCTTCAAGTGCACGAGTGCACCAACGAACTTCCTACCATCACCAGTGACCCAGTCCGACCCTCGTGCCATCCTGCACTCCCAAGTCACCTGTCTGCTCTACCAGGGGTTCCTGAGTAAGGGTAGTAAGGGAGGTTGCCTACTGCATAAGTCAGACTCTTCTACCAGGTACGTGACACACTGTGACTGGCTACACTAGTTTGGTGACACTGATATGGTGTGGAGGCAATCAGAAACACTGACCTGGCTATGCTAGTCTGGCAACACTATGACTGGTGTGCAGGGCTGGCCCAAGACATTGTGCAGCCTGGGTCCAAAATTGAAATGCTGCCCCCCCCCCCCCAAAAAACAAAAATCACACCCACCAAAAGGCCCCCACATCCATTATTTTATATCATGATAATTAAAACTAAAATGTAATTTATCAGGAAGTCAGATTTACATGCAACAGCACCTTGTATATATGCAAAATTATATGACATACCATTATGTTTAATTCCAAGGGGCAGTATAAGGGCGGGCTAGGGGGGGCAGTATAGAGGCAGGCTAGGGCAGTATAGGAGCAGGCTAGGGCAGTATAGGGGCAGGCTAGGGTATTATAGGGCAGGCTAGGGTATTATACGGACAGGCTAGGGTAGTATATAGACAGGCTTAAGCAGTATAGGGGCAGGCTAGGGTAGTATATAGACAGGCTATGGTAGTATAGGGGTGGGCTAGGGTAGCATATAGACAGGCTATGGCAGTATAGAAGTTGGCTAGGGTAGTATAGGGGCAGGCAGAGCGGCCTGGGGGGGCAGTTGTCCTCACGACACACAACTGCTGGAAAAAAAATCTTGGTCGCCGATTTGCTGGGCAAATAGAAGAGAAGAAGAGGTGGCCATGGTTCAATTTTCTGCCCCTCTCAAAGTGCTGCGACTGGCTACACTATTATGTTGACACTGGGACTGGTGTGGTGGTGATTGGGGACACTGTAACTAGCTGCATTGGGATGATGTGGAAGGGATCAGGAAACTGGTGTGGTGGTGATTGGGGACACTGTGACTGGCTACACTAATTTGGTGACACTGTGACTGGCTGGCTGGTCTGGTGAAATTATACTGCTGTGGCTAGTAGACAATGGCTGGCTGCACTGCTATACGGTGATACCAGAGCAGCCAGCTAGTGTACATCGGTAAGAAGAGTCAGCGGAAAAAAAATCCAGTTGGTCGTTCAATTGGCAGAAGCACCTAATGTGGTTATTCAAAGAATAGACACAAGTCGTCTGCATTAGAAAAACATCCAATTACTTTATTTCACCAAATAAAAAGCAATTTGTGGCTTTAAATTGCCACTTACTCAGTTCAAGGTGATACAATTGGTGTCTGTGGTATTTAACATAACTCAAAAGCACACTCAAAACACTTAAAACATACAAAAAAGCAATCAAATGTATGAAGGATAAATGTGCAAATAATAAAATAAATTTAGCAATCAGGAAGTTTCTAAATAATATATCAAATGTATTAGATAGCATAAGATTAATATATAAATAATATAATAAATGTAGCAATAAGAAAGTCTCTAAAATATCAAATATAGCAGAGTTGGCATAAAATAATCTATAAATAATATAACAGAGTTAGCAGTGATGAGGTCTCCAAAATATCAAGCATATGAAAAATGACATGATATAATATATAAATAAATAATATAATAGATGTAGCAGTTACGAGCGCGCCAAAATATCAAACATATTAGAAAAGGCATTAACTTGTGTTAAAATAATTCTGCGGTATGTGTATCAATGGAAAATCACCTTGTATCAGCTGGTGGTGTGCTTCACCGATCACTAGCCACCGCATTGCGGAAGTGGGAGTCTGTATATATACACCTTCCTACATCCAGGAAACCACCGTCCAGCCATTAATGCACAATGGCTGGACAGGGGGCAGTTAAAAAAAATCCAGCCTACAAACTTTTCTTGAGCAAAATTCACACTTTTTAAAGGTAGTTGGATTTAACTTTACTCGGAGTTTACCTGCCATTTAAACATCAAGGTGCTTCCTTACACTTCCCCTCCCACTGAGTTACGGTATATTAAAGTATAACTGAAGGCATATTTTTTTTTCGGTTGTCCCCAGAAAGGTAATAGATGAGAAATCTTCCAATGGGGACTCTAGTTCTGGTAAGCTAGGGTTCCCAAAAAAATTCCTTTAACCACTTGACCACTGGGCACTTAAACCCCCTTCCTAACCAGACCAATTTTCAGCTTTCAGCACTCTCACATTTTGAATGATAATTACTCAGTCATACTACACTGTACTCATATGAATTTTTTGTCCTTTTTTTCACAAAAATAGAGTTTTTTAATCACCACTGTTTTTTTTGTTTTTTTTGCGCTATAAATGAAAAAAAAACGAAAATTTTGTAAAAAAAAATTGCATTTTTCTTCATTTCTGTTAAAAAAATTTGCAAATTAGTAATTTTTCTTCATAAATTTTGGACAAAATGTATATTTCTACTTATCTTTGGTAAAAATAACCCAAATTAGGTGTTCTAGGAGCATAAATTACGCATAAAATCTTTTGACTACCTATCACAATTTTGAAGGCCCTGGAGCACCAGGGCAAAAGAAACACCCAACAAATTACCCATTTTGGAAACGAAACACCCCAACATGTATTCTAGGAGGAATAATGTGTTTTATGAACATGTTCTTGAGACCCTAACAAGCCAGGAACGAACAAATACCCCCCAAATGACCCCTTTTTGGAAAGTAGACAGTCCAAGGTACTTAGTAAGAGGCATGGTGAGTTTTCTGAAGTTGTAATTTTTTTCCTACAATTCTTTGCAAAATGAAGATTTTTATTTTTTATTTTTATTTTTTTTCATAAAATTGTCATAATAACAGGTTATTTGTCACACACAGCATATGCATACCACAAATTACACCCCAAAACACATTTGGCTACTCCTCCTGAGTATGGAGATACCACATGCGTGGCACTTTTTCACAGCCTGGCGACATAGAGAGGCCCAACATGCAGGGAGCCCCATCAGGTGTTCTAGGAGCATAAATTACGCATAAAATCTTTTGACTACCTATCACAATTTTGAAGGCCCTGGAGCACCAGGGCGAAAGAAACACCCAACAAATTACCCCATTTTGGAAACTAAACACCCCAACATGTATTCTAGGAGGAATAATGCGTTTTATGAACATGTCATATTTATCCACAAGTTTTGGGAAAATGTGGAAAGAAAATTAAAAAAAAAAAATACTTTTTTTACACAAAGTTGTTAATTTATACAATATTTCTAACACATATCATGTACATAGCAAAAATTACACCCCAAAATATATTCTGCTGCTTGTCACGAGTATGGCGGTACCACATGTGTGAGGCTTTTCCACAGCCTGGCCAAATATAGAGGCCCAACATGTAGGGAGCACTGTCAGGCATTCTAGGGACACACATTTCAAATCGAATTTGACTACCTATCACACTTTTGTGAGGCACTTATGGGCACTGTAGTGGCATGGATGTGGATGGATGAGCCAGGGATGGAGCATGGATGTGGACAGGTGAACCAAGGATGGAACATGGATGTGGACGCATGAGCCAGGGATGGAACATGGATGTGGATGGATGAGCCAGGGATGGAGCATGGATGTGGACAGATGAGCCAGGGATGGAGCATGGATGTGGACAGATGAGCCAGGGATGGAGCATGGATGTGGACAGATGAGCCAGGGATGGAACATGGATGTGGATGGATTAGCCAGGGATGGAACATGGATGTGGACAGATGAGCCAGGGATGGAGCATGGATGTGGACAGATGAGCCAGGGATGGAGCATGGATGTGGACAGATGAGCCAGGGATGGAGCATGGATGTGGACGGATGAGCCAGGGATGGAGCATGGATGTGGACGGATGAGCAAGGGATGGAGCATGGATGTGGACAGATGAGCCAGGGATGGAGCATGGATGTGGACGGATGAGCCAAGGATGGAGCATGGATGTGGACAGATGAGCCAGGGATGGAGCATGGATGTGGACGGAT